>JAGXCT010036618.1:144384-206240 GCA_022495035.1 Philopotamus ludificatus | reverse complement strand
TTCTTCGACTGCAACTACCGGACGGCGTAAAATTGATAGGATTTGCGGACGACGTAGGGCTGCTGATATCAAATAAAAGAATATCAGCTATCGAAGTGATGGCCGACGAAGAAAATAAGCCATCACAACTTTTTAAACGCCCTTAAACATATTGAAATGAGGCGCTAGAGGGCTGTAACTTTCTCAGTCGCTTCTCTTCTAATATAACAAAGAAAAACTAAACTTGTCTAAGTCTCTTAAAAACGGCAGTCTCGGCGTTTTATTATTACGTAAAAGTATTCAGATTTCGGTTGAGGTCGGTTAGGGTCGGTTGGGTTGGGTTGGGTTCGGTTGAGTTCGGTTGGGTTCGGTTGGGTTCGGTTGGGTTCGGCTGGGTTTGGTTGGGTTCGGTTGGGGTCGCGGTTAACTATGTCTAATGACTATGGTTAATTTTAATTTTATCTAAGTTAGTTTGAAATTATATTATTTGTTTATAAATATTTATTCAATAGAGAATAGATGATATTAAATTAATTAATTACAACGCGCCAAACTACCTACATACTTATTGTTATCAAACATTTAGAGGTAATGGGCGTCTTCCTCATATATCCCCTGGCTAATATCATAAAAAAACCCTGAGTTCATAGTTTTCATTGGAGAATTGACCTATCCGATTACTAACATAGTTCAGTTGCGGTGAACTCACATTATCGTATTAATATGTATCTTAACTACAAGCTAAATAAATTACTACCTAAAACACAAACATATAAATAACGGTTTTTGGAACCAATGTTTACACAGAGGAATATATATTTTATTGATGTTTTACTCATTTATTATAGAATATAATTTACGCTATAAAAAAGTATAGGGTTCTGGTATATTATTTATATTTAGATCATTATTATGTCGAGGAATTTAAATTAAGTTGCGTATACAGTTACATTCTTTCACAAGATATAACCCTGTACATTACAGATGTTCGCGTTTTTCATGTCTGCCGAATTGCTATCCGCAAAAGATCTCCCACGATCATATTTGCATACACGAGGGACACATTTTGTGGGAAAACGCTGTTGGTGAAAATACAAAAAAAAATACACGAATTTGCTTCCAAGTCTACATAACATCCATTATGCTTCCAGATTGATATAAATCTACATTTTTACAGAACGCGTAATACAGATAAATTGTCAAATGTTGTGTGTCGGATGAATTGTTGAACAACGATATCGTCGGCGGCGTTACTGACAGACGCCTGGATTAATACAAACCATTTACCGCGATTCTTATGTGACATATTTTATTTGCTTTTGCCGGCAATAGTGGTGAATAAATAATAAAAAAGGTGTTTATTGTCGAATATATCTCTTGTTTTATATCTTGTGCGCACTAGTTCACACGGCAGTATAAATATTGTTGACCAATAAAAACGCGGAAAGCCCCAAGGTCCGACCCATGAGGGCCCAAGCAGGGGCAAACTGTTGAATGGTTCGTGTGGTAACCAGGACTTATAGGTGAGAACTAATGGGAAACACTGTCAGCCCGGGAAGATATAGTGGGTTAGTGAGAAAATAGGCAATATTTCACTATTACGAAATGTGAATAGGGTTTTATTTCGATTTGGAGATGTTAAACGAGCGCCGAGGTGCTCTGCCCTTTGTTGCCCTGTTTATGTTTTATTTTATTTTTATTTTTATTTCGTCTCGAATACGGGTTCAAACACGTGTTTAGCGCTGATTTATCGGGGGATAATCCTGACCGTAGTGTCTGGATGTAATCAACGTGGATGATCTGGAGAATGTAGGTCTATTGTATGTAACCACTACTTGGTAAAAAAATGTTTTAAAGTTATAATAGTATACAACAATATTATATTTCCTACAATATTTAATTTAAATTAACGGATTTTTTAATTTCGCAAGTTTTAAAAATTTAATTTTCACGATATTTTCTTATAAGTATACTTGTAAAGGTTTTAGATGCTTTTGTTTGGTTATAATTTTTTACTTTAAACTACTTTTAGAACGCAAAGTTATTTTTTATTAAAAATAATACAGTTATAATAATTTGGCAGCTGTATTTGATGGACATGACAATTATTTATTAGAAAAAAATCTTTAGAGGAAAACGTTTTAATTACATTTAGGAAATAAAGACAGAATCTCACAAGGAGATAATCTCTATAATAAACATTTAGTATTAGAAATGTTTTAAAGATCAAAAAAAGTGTAATCACAAGGAAATAAATTATGATTTTTTATTGATTTTTGAGAAAAATATAAATTCTACCTATTTATTTTTTCAAACGTCACCAAATCCATTATAATTACTTAAAAAAATGTTTTGCACGCCATTTCTGACAATTTTTACTTCCCACTTTGTTTTATTTATTTATATTCGAAATATTTTGCTTTTATCGACGTACAAATTTGTTTTCTAAATGAATTCCTTACGAATTCAAGCCTAAAATGAGTCTATAGTGTTCCAAAGGTATGTTGGGGCCGATGATATATTTATCTGTTTTTAATATATATTTATTTATCTGTAAATACTTAATTTTGCAGACATATTTTCTTTATTTAATAATATCCATAATAAATTACAAGGAAAAACGGATATCTCATTTAATTTTTATGTTTTAAATAGGTTTCGTTCAAAATCTTTATTTCCAATATAAATCGATATGATTTTTACTACTTTGAATAATGATGTTGATGACATTTAAATCTACAAAGAATTTAAGCAAATGAAAAAAATCAATGTCTGTTATTAACCCCTTATGTGATTTGCTCGAATACAATTCGGGTAGGTATTTTGCTGACACAGTGATTTGCTCGAACTGGATTCGGGCACATCGTACACGAAACTTTTTATAGTGATTAATTGTACGTGCCCGAATCTAATCCTTATTTTTCCAAGAGGTTGACCACAGAAGTGGTTAAAATCTGGAAAGTTTAGACATCCTGTCTTAGATTAAAAAGCCATCTAAAACAAAACAACTAATATTGTTTTTTTGGTACAAAAATAATTGAATAAATTAAAGGAGAATTTAGATGATACAATTAATTTACAAACAAGTGATTAAACTAAATTTTGTAATTATAAAGATATTTGAAATTTATTTAGATCATCAAACCATTATTTTTTTTAAACTTTTTCATATTCTTAATATTTGAGGCAGGTTTTACCCACGTTAATAATGTAATAAGAAAAACTAGAAATCCATTGAATATCACAAAACGTGGTGATTAACAATTATTAATAACTAATTTTACCTTTAATATAAAAGTAAAACAAAAAAGCACTAAGCACAACTATCATATTATTAGTTTCTTTAATTTTACTTATAATTTCATAAAACTCGGTTAAACTGAAAAAATGTTTCAAGCATTATATGTTTATATTTGTTTTGTTAGTTATAGTGAATATGCGATGATTAGCAAATTTAGGCAGAATATTAAAAATATATTTTGCATAAATAATAATTAAAATCATGCAATTACTATATGTACTTCTAAAGTCTTGATTATATCTGTAAAATTAAAATTAAAATTGTACAAAAGTAATAAAACGTAAATCTCATAACCCACGTTTTTATAATTTTTTTATTCATATTCTTTGTCATCATATCGATGATGAAAATCATCGATCCCCTTGCATCTACTTTAAGGGGTCGAGTTAGGAGAAGGTTAGAAACATCTGGTATATGCAATAATGGATCGAGAAAGCACTAAAATGTTATTGTCGCTCGCTGTATATGCTTTTTTATAAAAATTACCATGAACTTAGAAATAATAGTTCTAATCCATGTTATTAAAATAATACGTAACAAATAAGTAATATTCCGATTTTTTTATTGATTGGATTTTTAATTATATATTTTTATTTTCTGAAAAAAATTGAAACATCACTGAAATAAATTGATAAAATTGTACGCGTTAAATAATAAACTGTGGACGTGTACAGTGTTTCGTCGCAGTGGCCCGAGTGCAATCGATGCAATGGAGATAGTGGGCGGGGGAAAGTGTTCCGGTGCCCAAGTCTTCCATTACTTTTTAGTACAAAGGGACCCCCACAATATTGATGCCAGATGTTACCAAAATTCAAATATTTAAAAAAAAATATTCTCTCTACTTTATTGTATCTGCACAAATCAATGAGATGCATATTCAATACTTAAATATACTCTGCAAAGAAGCTTTAATAATACTTATACTACGAAACATTTTTAAAGCATAATAAGTATTTCTGAAATAATATTAGCATTTATTATTTCAAGATATAATAGGATCTGCATCATACTTTCAACAATATAAAACACAACAACGGCATAGTTTTTGTCTGCAGAAATAATTCCGTATAATTAGTTGCAGAGCAAAATTGCTCTCATGAATATTAATATTTTAATTCGCATTTTTAATCTTCAATCAGTGTTCTTTCGGTTGTATTTTTATTTTGGTTTGGGGATCGCGTGCTTTGTTTTCTTGGTTGTAATTTTCATTAGGTGCTCGGGTGCATAGTAGACAGGTGTTTGCTGGAATCACAGGAATGTCTAAGTTTGACTTTCGAATAGATTTACTTTAGATAGTCGTTTTGAAGCACGAACCAGCTCTAGATCACCGGGGCCTGTTATGCAAATATCCAATCAAAGTTTAATTGAGTTCGGTATCAATCTTATCTGATTACAATGGATATTTCAAATCTATTTCTAGAATACTATAGCTGAATCGTTTAGTTTTTAGTCATATTTGAATTATTTAAACTACATAATTAAATATTGACTAAATATTATATAAATAACTGAATATTTTATATTCAATTTGATTGAAGATTAAATCTATGTAGATTTTAATATAAGGATTCATTTTTACCAGACAATAGTATAATTGAAATATTTTTTTATATGTTAAACGTCACGTAAAGAGGTTATAAAAAATTATACGAGCAAGATTTTATATGTATAATTGAAATTAAAAACAGTACACTAAATCATTTAATTATAAAAGTGATTTAGTGTAGTATTTCATTTTTTTCGTTATACTTATATGTTACTTCAAACTATGTTTTTTGTGAGTTATTCAATCGATAGTCCGAAATATTATTATAACAGATTACTAGGACTATGGTAAGTATAATTATATATCGACACTTCAAAGCAATCTTGCTTAATCTCGAAAACCTAAAGAAGTA
Source organism: Philopotamus ludificatus (assembly GCA_022495035.1). Taxonomy (NCBI): domain Eukaryota; kingdom Metazoa; phylum Arthropoda; class Insecta; order Trichoptera; family Philopotamidae; genus Philopotamus; species Philopotamus ludificatus. The sequence goes on along the minus strand of JAGXCT010036618.1, from coordinate 201,062 downwards.
GAGCCGTAGTTTTACACAATTTATCGTACATTTATTATAAAATTCCTAAAATTTTGAATGTCATAACCTATTTACTGTTTCGTAGTTGGAGATACAGGAAGATCCTGGGTTAATTTGTAGATTAACCTAGCCATCTTGATTAAGGACCATAAGTTGCTCGAATAACTCTTTTAATATAAATCCTACATGTCACATTTTTTTTTAAAAATTTGTCTAAAAAAGTCAATCATTGTCATATATTTTCTGCAATTGCGAAAAAATAAATAGATATTTTTTCTTACTCGCATCCGGTACGATGTGCAGAATACAAGTGAGACATACGACGAGAGCTAAGTCTGTGTTGAATCTCATTTACGCGTGATATTGATTGGTTAAAATTTCTAAAAATTAACCAAATTATAAAGCATGTCATAAATAAATCTTTTTATTCTTAGAAGAATCAGTTTTTTTTAAAATGTCAATATATTGATAAAGAATTAATTAATATCTTGACTTAAAATACTTGGGGTCTCTAAGATTCAGACGATGCTATTGTTTTCGAGCCGTCGAAACGGATAGGTGAAGATGTTAAATTATTTTAGGATAAAAAGTTAAGTGTTATGATCTTTTATTATAATTAATGTATATAAATATATCATCACGACATTATTTTTATAAAATAATATCGTGATGATATGTTTCAAAACCAGAAAAAAGTATTTCGATATTTTTTCAGAGCAGTTGATATTCCTGGTTATAAAGAAACCTATTTAAAAATATCTCCATTAGACGTTTCAGAATTCTTTTTTACAAAATACATTAGCGAATGCAAAATTAAATATTAAATAAGTACAAAATTCATTTTATTAGTAATACCAGACTAAACAATCTCGGACTTCTAACCATGGAACAAAAACAAGCTTTCCAAATAGAGCTTAAAGCTTATTACTAAATTTGCATATCTTAAAACGAAAAATAATTTCTGAATCGGTGGGTATTATAAAATGAAATATTATTCCTATTAGTATAACATATTTGTTTAGAAAAATGATTATCTTATCTCTGAGTGCACGATTAAATTAAATTACTTTTACTACATAAAATAAAATCATTCTGTTTGCTTTTATCTGGATTATGCAATTTCGATTCAATCATGCTTTTTAAATAAACATTCTATTTATAAAAAAGCTCCAATATTCATATAGAAAATGTCAATGCGTAGAAAAAAAATCTGAAAAGTTTTTTCATATAGATAAAACTTTTTCATGTCAATATCCGACGTTGCAATTCAATTTCGGAAACAAATAATATTTTAAACTGCGGCCAGATCAGCAGGGATCATAGGTCCCATGACCCTCTCGTATCTGATGCATGTCCTGCGCGGTATGCCCTCTGTTTACAAAGGACTGTCTCGTTTTACGATATCATCAGCCGGCTGCTATGAACTTGTAGCATTACTCCCATACGTGACATCGTTCAGGACAAACGCCCCGGGTCTCGACATACTCCAATATTTGACATTATATATTTTATTAAAATCGAAAAATTCAACGTATTCATTGTTGCGGTCGTTAAATTTGCGTTGTTTAGCACAACAAACGGCAATAAAACGCCTCTTATTGCACACATCAGGAAGTAATTGAAAATATGGCACTTAATCGTAACGACCGTGTTTGATGAGCCGATAAGTCGGCTCGTGTCTGCGAATATTAATTTTAATAATAGCCGCATTTTATGGCGTTTCACTCTAATATTGATCATGCAAAATTTTATGGTTGTACATCTCGTAATAAATATAACATATTAATTTCTACATGCCACGGAAATTAATTAGATATATAGTTCTCACACTTTCTTCTGGATATTGTCACGAATGGAATGTGATATATCCGTCGATATGAAGATAGCCATGTCTACTCTCCCACAATCGGCTGTTGTCCAGAACCGATTTTTCTCTACAACACTTTATTATTATCGTCAGTGTAACATGGTTAATAAGACCATCTGGTCATCTTTATTGCTATGAATGCAGCATTGCAGACCAGTTCTCTCTAGCTTGCGACATGTTCTCTATAACTGTATCCCAAAGCCATCTGCTTTATGAAACTGAAAAAATATAACTCAAAATGACTCGTACACTTGAAAATATATATATGCAAATTTTTGATATTGCACTTATTTTATTATTCAATAAAATATTTTGCGAATATTTTAAACGATTGCTTTCGCCGTCCCACACAGCACCTCCACTGCAGGCAATACCAACCTTTACGACTGGCAATTAAATAAATTGATTTTTAAAAGTGTGTAATTAATCTATAATTTTAATGACGGGCGGAATAATTAACGATAGTACTTTTACTGGGGATTGTTGGCGAGATGGATATCATCGACGAGTTGCTCGATGGGTTTGTGGTTGGGTTGAGCACCACTGATGTATATGACACATAAATAAACCAGTCGATATACGACTCAAAATTGTGGTGATAAATCAAGTGTCGGTTTCTATAGTGGTGTATCGATGTACGTACAATGTTATCTATGCTAAGAGTAACGCTTTCAAATATTTTATCTATTAAGAATTAGCCTATAAACATTATTCTTGCCTATTTTTATTATTTATTGCATCTATTAATTTAAAATGAAACTAAAAAAATCAGCTGTATTATTTTATTAAATTTCTGTATTATAATCATCAACGCTATCATTTTTGTTTCGTAATCAATTGAATCAAAATTTTCTGCGTGTAATCTTATAAATATTTAGTTGAAGGTGTATCGAAAAGATTTATAATTTTATTACGTCGTAATTATCTTCAGTTAACTTTAATTTATTGATATAGTTTATTTAACTTTAATCATACATTTAATTCAATCATAGTTGTGCCGATTTATGTAGCAGATAACTGACAATGTGAGGTGAGAGTGAATATTTTATAGCCGATAAATGCTCATAAACTTGAAAATGATCAATATGCTAAAAAAATTTAAGGAGGATTTTTTGTGTCCGGATCTAATATGTACATGTTTATATATAATTAAAAGAATTAAACTACTTAAAAATATCAACTGAACTGATTAAAAAAATATATATACAAATTTATTTTAGTTTAAAATCAATATTATTCTTCAGTTTTACGGCTAATATTATGAATACAAATAATTAGTTTAAACATTAAAAAATCACCCAAAACGTAGATTTCTTAATGTAATCGGCTCTGCAATTAATAAAATCTTGAAAATGTCTCTAGAATAAATTATAAAAAAATGTATAGTATGGTATTATTCAGCAATACAATTTTATAAGAAGTCCAATCACAATTTGTGTATTAATACACTTAATCTTGGTGTAACTTGGCATTGGCTGTAATATTTAATGCTTATATCAATGCTTTCAGAAAAAATATAAAATGTAACGTAATGTTTTTTTCCCGAAATAACAACGTTATGATGTTTCAGCCTTTGTATTTGATAAAAAAAAATATGATAAGACGAAATTTTGCCAATATTGATAAGTTAAAGATAGAATCACTCAAAAAGCTAAAGGCCTGCCAAAAATTGCTTTTTCAAAGTGCGTTCCGGCAACTTTATTTCTTTAACCGCTAGAAAATTTACATAATTACGTAAGAGAATAATTTTTCCAAGTTCTTAATTCAGCGAAACAGGCAAAAAAAATATCTCTATCAAATATTTTCAACTGTTGTTTTGATAATTTTATTAATATTTTAAAGTAAAGATTTAAATGCTTATATATGTTAAATTATATTGCATATTTCCTTGGATTTTTGTTGTAAATTTCCATTAATTATGTCGGGTAATTGCCTTCTTTCTTCTCCTCAAGCAACAAGTTGTCTTCTCTATGCTAGCTCGCTATTGCTAATTTTCAAGATCAAAAGGATACCTGGTTGACTTGTGACCCCGTCCCATTGGCCGACTCACCGTGGGCGACGCCCGCTCCACCTCTTCATTATTAATGACCGAGATGAGGGATCTGCCGGAGCCGTCGAGATTCGCAAGCCACAAAGCAGCAGAGGCCGTCATTAGTATGACAGGACAGGTCCCAGCCGGAGCTTGGCCGGCCCTACCAGCTGATTCCCAGGGCCTGGGACTAAGCGTGGGCTGCTGGCGCCGGCGGACACCGCTCCGCCACCTTCCAAGAACTGGATGGTAATTATAAAGAGGGCCAGGGTTGCCACCATCATATCCACCGTGTAGCCGCTTAATTCGACACGTCGCTTCAGATGTCCGGTGACACCTTGTATTAATGAGTACGCAAAACAGGTGAAGTCACGTCGTAAATTAGCGGCCACAGTCGGTCGTGACGACGGAGTTAGGGTTGGCAGATAATTTGTGACTTTTTATTTGTACGATCAGGCAAAAGCACTTACAGTCAAGAATTACATTTTTGTGATATTTTCACTATAAAAATATTTTGTGTGTGTATTTTTTTTTAAATAAATGCACAATGACATTATTTTTTCATCTACTTTCTCTAAATAAAAACATATAAACAAGTCATATTTTCCATAGATTTTTAACAGCATTTTATAAAATCATAACACTTAACCCTTTATAGAGCAAAGGCTGAAATTGGTTAATTATTAAACTTTGCCTCCCTGACTAGTCTCCGTCGTAACCCATCTTGGACGAAACTTCTTTCGATGGTCTGATCTCGGAATTATAGTCTCAATTTTGTATCTGTATGTCCCATACACTATTCAGATCGAAGATCTACAAAACTATTGATAGCCCTTGATTATGAATTTTCGTAGCTTTAGTGGCCTTACTGGGATTAAGCTTTTTAATTTAAGTTAAAAATAATGTATACAATATTTATGTTGTCCTCTTCAAACCTCTGATGGCGCCTTTTCCAACCTTCGAGGCATACTTGGAATGCAAGTTTTCGGAATCTTTTTGCATCTTCCTATTCCTTTTATCTGTCAATTTATTTCCTTATTCCTTTAACCCTTTATAGGGCAAAAGCTGAAATTGGTTAATATATTAACCAGTCGCTTTTAAGGTTTATATTTCCATGAGCGCCATAGAAATGTCAACCTTAGTAACGTAATATTTTGTCGAGAACGCTTTTTGGTTAATTTATTGTTATTGACAAAATTACAAAAAATATTTTAACGTAATTTACGTATCCTTGGTTGTCTACGTTTATTTTTCATTTTTTTCAAATTTTTATTGACAATAAAATATCAAATAATAATAAAAATAAAAACAAATACAAACAATACCGCAAATTTCTGTGCACCACCATTATTTAATTTCATAATAAGTTTTATTAAATAAATATTAAAAATATCAGCTTATTGTGTTTACAATTTAATAAATTAAAAAGTGTACGTACGATGAGTTTGGTCAAATATCTTCTCGTATCTGCCTCTAGTCTAAGATACGTTTTATTTAGAGTTATTAACTAAAAAAAAACTGATTTACATTTTTTATATTTCGTTTTTCTTATTTTTTTAACTTTAATATTTTGGCTGAGAAGTATTTTGTTTAAGCATTGATTTAAATAAGCCTAATATATGTTCTGGTTTATATGATGTTTATATAAGATGAGAGAGATTGCTTCATTTTAATAAAAATATATGAGATGGAATGGAAAAAATGTTGTAGCGGATGCTCTAAATTAGGCTAAGTATGAGAATATAACATCTGAAATCAATGAAAAAGAAAAAGGATGCATTTGATTTGAAGAAAGGTGCATTTGACGTGAAAAAACTGTAATAATATAAATAAATATTTTTTAATACCTAAATATTTTAATAATTTATTTAGACCAAGTCCGCTATATTTCTCACCATCCCTATCTCAAAAACTTAAATAACCGTTGAGCACATACATTCAATTCATTATGAACGTTTAGCGAAATGATACCGATCTTCGCATTATTAATCCTCGCCAAATTCGGATCATTTCAAAAGCACAAGAGCACAAAAATGAAAAAAAACTGAAAGAATGTGAGCACAAAGGCACTGTGGCAATTTATCCAATCATATATTCAAACAATAAATACCCGAGTCCCCAGGCACCATCAGGGACTATATGATTATATATCAAAAACGCAAATTGATTTTAACCGTTGCAAAGGCTCCGCTACCGGTGGAAAATTTCCAAACCGCCCCCGGGCGTCTCAAATTGCCAGGGTATCGACGTCGGCAGTCGGGCAGAAAAAAATATATAAAGATTTTTTAAGAAATTTCACTGGCATAAAGGAAGATTTAACATCTAATAAGCAATTTTTAGAAGCTTTTCTGATCGCGATCGCGGGGGAAAAAATTGTGTACCTCCTTTAAACGAGGAGAGCATTGCCTGTGGGGTCTCGTTAAAATTCTACCCACACACGGGTACGAATGTTATGTATTGAACATTTGCATTAATGACGGATTGCAGAAATCGACGAGTGTGAAGTGATGTGAACTAACTATCAATTTAGATGCAATCGCATATTATGCAATGCCAGTAATTTATATAATTTAAACATGTTGGTTGCTATTGAATAAAATTGATAGATAAGTTTTTTTTAATTCACGTACAAGTTTGACCATTTGACTGTAAAATCATAATAATTATCAATGTTTATGAAGTTTATTATTATTTGATGCCTAAAATCGCAGTCAAGAAATTTACATATTATAATTTGGAAATATCTTTTTTTATGTTTTTATGAACAAAAATAAAAACCAAAGGATTTTTATTATCGAAAAATATAAATTGGTCTAATGATTCTGAATTTACATATTTATATAAATATATTTCTTTGACCGATCGAGAAAATTATATAAACATGTACTGAAAATTGCTCCATCAGAAATGGATAAAATATTTATTTTTCAAAAATAAATACATAAATATTCGTGTATTAATAAATTTTCAACAAAATCAGAAATTAACGAATGTTTTTCTCATGAAGTTTTGTTTTATTAAATCGAATATGCTATTAAACTTGCTGCTAATTCATTTACCCAATTAATATTTTATTTCAAAAATTACTTTAAAAACGAGAGTAGGGTATTGTTTTTGATCGACTATAATAGACAAAGTTAAACGGTGAAGTATGTTTAAAAAAATGTATTTAACTTAAAATCCTAACATAAATCCCATCAGGTTAAATATTTGGTTGATTAAACCAATAAATAATCTGCATCGGTTCTTTTAATAGTCTCCCACCTTTAATCAACTTTTTGTTCCCATTGAAGTAAAACTCCCTTGACTTTGAAGCGAAAAATGCATTAAACTTGAATAAATAATAATTAGATCTAGAAAATATAACACCCCGATTTAATTCATTAAGCTTACGAAGTTAAGGTCATCATTGCCACATGTGGTCGCTAGTTGCTGATAAAACTTTTCAGTTTATCAAAACTGGTCTACATATTTAAGGGCCATGCTTAATTTGACTATTTGTTGACAATAACCTTCCACTGTAGTTTTTTATTACATTCTAAGTGTTCAAAGTACACAAAGCCCAAGTATAACATAGTGTTTTTTCAGTGTTATATTATTGTACACTAACCATTTTTCATCTTCAGTCACTAATCCATGCAAAAACGATTCTGATTTTCTCTCGCTCTCAAAGCAACACATTGTTGAAGCACGGTCCAATAAATTGGCATCTGATGAGGAATCCAGATGTCGTACAGTGAAACCATCCCTATACGATGCAAATGTCTCAATATGGTTGATTGTTTGACTCCTATATTCACCGCGATCTCCTTGGTATTTTGATATGGTTCAGTGTCAAATATGACTTTTGCCTTGTTATAAGATTTTAAAGGCCAATCTGTGGATTATTGAAAAAATCTCAGATAGTTATTGTGTAAAACCATATTTGTGTCTTTTGAACTTTGAGGGCATCTTTTAACTCATAGGTTTCCAAAGTGAACCGTCTGGTCCCCTGGGGGGCCCTGGAGGAAGCTAGGGGGGTAAGTTAGGCCCTGGGGAAAGTAGGGGAGCCATAGGAAGCATAAAAGAGGCCATGTGGTGCTAATATGTATACCCTTATAAAATTTAAAAAAATCGTTTTTACAAGATGTGTGTACATATATATTTAATGTATTGAGAGAGTTTTGTTTAAGAAAAGGAAATTCCTTCGAATAATATCATGTGAGTTGCTACTGATGGTATGTACTCCAGCTATGATAGGGTGCTATCGCGGCGTTATTTATTAATTGAAAAAGTCAGTGCCAAATATATTAGCAGTGCATTGTGTGATTCATCGGCAACATTTAGTTGCAAAAAAATCTTGGTGATCGTTCATTGCTATGCGTAATTAGAGCAGTTAACAAAATCAGGAGCCATGCACTCTATGATAGATTATTTTGATAACTTTGCATCGAAAACGATGAAGACTTCAATTGTTTGCTTCTCCACACAGAAGTACGTTGGTTGTCAAAGAGGCAGTGGCCAAGAAACAATTATATTTCATATTTTCAATTTCGTGCGTTATTGCGTAACGTAGTTTAAATAAACGGCATCGCAATGCATACTATGGGGGCTTATACACTTTTTACACGGTTTTTTGTGAAACGTATCCATTGTGTAAAAAAGACTTGGGTTGATGTTGATTTAAATCAGGTAAGGTTAAAAAAAGTCGTTAAAGCCAAAGGATTAATATTCGTTCAAACATCATTTTCACGTTTTTTTTTACAAAATTTAAAAGTGAAGTAAAATTAATGCTTCGAAAACATTGCAAAATATACATATTGATTAAAATCGGAAGTACATAAGCTTTTAAATTTAGTCTGGCCTGCAAACTACTAGTAAATTATAATGAATCTGATGAAAAAATTTGTTCTTTGAGCAAAACATTAAAATTCTCACACTGTGTTTACCTTTTTGAAATTAAAAAAATACTCTCGTAGTTGAATATATGTTTATCTCATTTATAATACTATAAGTAAGTATTTAAAAAATAAGTTTACTACATTTTTCTGTTTCAATTAATATAAAAAGGTAAATTTCCAGGGGGGCCTTTTGTAATTTTGTGTCTGTAAAAACTCATCAGGTTCTAACTCATCGAGGAATAGAAAATATCTAAAAAAACATCCTTTATATAATTGGACAATTAAGAGTTTAAGTAAATCAAATTTATTAATAATATTTTTTTCAACATGGAAATTAATTAAACATTGGCTTAAGCGCCTTTAAGCTCTGCGTTATTTATGTTTTATTTAACTTAGTAGTAAAATTTCAATATTAAATTCTAACAACAACCTATTATGTGGATGGCTTATAATTAAATATGATAAAATATAATTGTTCCATTACATATTATTTACATAAAATATATATTGTCTTCGTCGTTGTACGCCATGTTTCTGTCCGAATTCGCTCGCAGTGTTTTAAATCTTAAAAACGGTGACTTTAAACATTTCCCACGTCCATAAATTTGTTATTCCCGCTCATCCATCACAATCTCCAATCTACCCCAACCCAAAAGAAATAAAATTACAGCAAGTACGAGTGCCAATTCACGGCCCACGCGCTTGCAAATTAAAGTCGAAGCGCGTTAAGCCGGCAGGTAGGCCGGTGGGTGGTCGGGCGCAAATCTCTTGCCAATATCAAAACCGTTCAAAATATTTCGCTATAAAGCTGGTCGCTGGCCGTTGGGTCCTCGGAGGTACTATGTGTGACCTCTGGCGGGCGGGACCGGCTCAAGGCGCGCTCGTAAAGCCTCCGTAGTACTTTTGCGTGCGTACGCTACTTTCACTCCACGCCACCATCCGTTACGTGGAGCCGGAGTACGTGTCGCCCACGACACGCATTCTTCTCCGATACTTGTCAAATGACTTTTTTATTTATTTTTTTTCGACTGTAAAATACGTTTGGATTATATGAAAATTCTGTTAACACGAAAGGCGAAATGATAACGACGCTCGCCATTATTTTTTTTAATCAAACACGTTTTAATATGAAACAATATTTAAAATAAAATCATACAACTAAATTAATTCCAACGCAGAGAATATAAGACGTTTAATAAAAATATTTAAAAAAATAGATAAATTCCAGAAAGTAGTATGTCTGTATAAGTTATTAAGTTTACGAGACAAGCTCTGTAAATAATAATACGTGATACAAATCGCTGATATATATTTTTTTAAATTTAATAATACTATATTAAATTTGTTACAAATAAAATGCTTTCAGAAATAGACAAAATTAAACAATAAACGTATTATATTTCTATATTTACGCGGTTTTTTCATTTTTTCCCTTTCTTATACATCTGATACATTTTTTTAGTATGGCGTTTAGCTCCTCTAGTTTCAGGTTTAATCGTCTCAATGTTAGATAAACGTCATCCTTTCGTGATTTTATTTATATTCATAAATAGGAAGAAGTACCATAGAACAATGTCTAACTCATACAGAATATAATTACGTGTTTTTTACACATTGTAATACGCATTTTCCATTTTTGCCACAACTCATTTTCATTATCTGTTTATATATGATATATTTTTACTAACATGATTAATTCTGAAAAACAAACATCTTTGATGGTCCGAATTAAACGCGACTCATGTCAATATATATCCGCATTTCTTTGACTAAGGTATTTTTGTTCGGATGAATTATTTAATTTCATAATATTTATTAACCTTTATCACCCCGAAAGCCTGACCTTTTGGTCTAAAAGATTTTTTTAGCAAAACAATAAACCAATTTTTCATTTGATTTGAAAAAAAGTTTAATTAAAACGAATCAAACCCCACATGCTTTGCCGATGATTATTATTTATTTTTAAATACGTAAAAAAAATAAAACAAGCTTATATATTCGACTAAAATTGTTAAAATTATCCGACTAAAGTGGAAAAGATTAAACTAATAAATATAATCGAAATTATTTATATTTTACTTCCATCTATTATTTTCTATTAATTTTATAAAAAAATATAAAACAGTTGTTTTTATTTTATAATAATATTTGTTAATTTAAAACTAGAGTTCGGTACTAATTCTACATATTTCATAACTAAGAAAAACACATTTATCTACTTTAATTAAAATGTATAATTTTTAAAATATATCTTATGTTAATAATTTATCTGATTATTGGTTTTTGATAATTTTATGCTTAAATTCACATTTTAAACGAATTTAATTATGTAATACATCTTTGCAATTTATATTATCTATATATTTTAGTTGAATATGCATCAAATTTCATGTTTGCGTCTATTTCGTAATCTACTTACTTAAGAATAAATTAAATTATATAGGTAATTATACTAAATTATATAAATATTTTTTTTATTTAAAAATACTTGTCATTAAGAGCGGTTTTAGTAATCAAAAGGTCGGTTTGTACTTCTTAGAATATTTTAATATAATGCAAATAAATTTGATACTATCATAGAATATATTTTTACGATCCCACTGAAAGAGCTACATATACCAATTTCCTGTTATGTTTTGGTTGTGACCGACATTCCTCAGCAGACGCCACTGTAAACGCCACATCGCATACACATATCTTATCCTTTTGAAATGGAAATATAAGCATGTTCCCTTTAATAACACGGTCAGCCATAAGCACTTATCCCGGGGCAAATACTTCCCAGTGGAGAGACGTGGTTTGCTCTCATGATTCCGAGGAGACACATTCCCAACATAACTCTTCGGCCGGACACAGGACTATTGTGGGACCCACATGCTATTTATTCAATGCTGCTATGTAATCTTCGTGTCGGACGCACACCAAATTAATTAATTACTTCAACCAGCAAATTAGAGCGGTTGAAACTTTAGAGAAATAGTGACGATGTCTGGGTTACGGTACAAGATAAATATTTTGACATGATACATCAAAATATGTATGATGGTGCAGCATCAATAATTCATTATACGTCTATCGAAAAGTCACTTGAAACGCAACGGTCTATGAACACTCGAGACGTCGGAAAACATACTTGTATCACTTATACAGGATGCTACGAATATATTTTTAATAATAATAAAACAAAGTGATCGGAAAATAATTTTTGAAAATGCAATACGTATAATGTACAATAAGTCTTTGCTTAAATCATAACCGTGCTAAAAAAAATGAAAATTTGCGTTGGAGATAATCAATAGTTGACTAAGAGCTTATTTTACCACAATATTGAGTTGAGTGAATATCAAAATACATAGCTTAGATTGTTATGAATTTTATGCTCCATCGTGTAAATCATAACTTTACAAAAAATGTATTTTTTTTACCCTATTTAAAAAGAAAATGTGACATTTACAAGGACACATTGTCTATTCAGCAGTTTCAGAAATGATTCAATCAATTTTGATGTGGAAATTTCTATTTAAAAAATTAACCTCGAATTGAGAGGGTAGTAAATGTGGAAAATGATATGTTACGAATCGAATCTCTTAGTCTAGAGTGCAAGAGTGTCAATAATTAATAACATTAGATGTGAGTTATATACTCGAATCAATATCGCAAAAACAGTGATTTTCTAAAGGCCATGTACCACTCGTAACGCTGAAACTGAACCTGAAGGTCATGTTGTCTGTGTCGTGGGAATTATTAATTAAAAAAATCTTAAATATAGCTGAACAAAAACAGCAAAGTTCTATTATGATTAAAATAAGCAATTCGTGGAAAAGGCCTAAAATATACAATAGAGAAACCATATTTTTTCAACACGAAAAAGCTCATAATTCTTAAAATTAATCAGTATAAATAAATAAAATACAAATGAAAAGTAATTATTTATTCATCATATTCAGTTGATCTTACATCATCGGATTGTCATTTATTAAGATCATAGTATCACTCTTTATCCCACAAAAAATATAAAAATATCGATCAGCGAACTCAGGTCTCGATGTAAATTTTTCATCTAAATCCATATATATTTATGCTAATGCTTATTTAAATGACTAGACAGATAAAAAAGTGCAACTATCGATAGAGAGAATGTATAATTAAATAATTGATATAAAAATAGATAAATTCATTTTATTGAAATATATTTTTGAAATACTGCTTAAATCCATTAACACCTGCTACACCTTGATCACATAGATCAACAAGATCTATAAATGACTCACGATAATAAAGCTTTCATTGAGTAATTCAAATGAATAATTTTCAAAAACTTTTATTTAATTTCTTAAGAGGTAAGAAGATAATTGACAATGTAGCTGCGTTTAAAAAAACATTTCGTGATTCAATCAATTCCATTCGGAATAAACAAATTTAATTGGCAAAATGTTGAATTTAAAAAAGCTCAATTCTTTTTCTCCGAGTGCTTTGTCCGGGTTCGGATATAGACCTCTACATACTCTCGACTTGATGGCGTATTGCAACCTGCTCTCGTCGAGATGTTACGTATATACTCCTTCGGTTGCGGATTTTCCGATACCATTGTTATAAATTGATTGATTTCCGTTAATATAATTTTATTTTAATCCCGTATTTAGTTTACATATCCAATTAAACCGAAATATATTTTTTTCGAGTTGTTCTTTAGCCAATCTTAATGTTATTCTATCATAACATGATTGTTATTTCGTTGCATACGTAACCTGGTATTTAATATTATGTAAAACGTAATCGTGAATATAATATATTATAGATGTATACACATTTTTGGTACATTCTATATTATTTGATATCGAAAATAAAATATTTTGGCACATCTGACATATATTCTCGACGCAACGTGTGACAGCATCGATGGCGTAATCCAGCAAATTCCATCATACGGCAAAAATGTTAAAGCCTCGATCGCGTCCAATTGATGGGCAGATATCAAAATTTGTTTATATAAATATTATTCTTTCGATAATAATTTAGCAATATATCAATCGCACAACAAAAACCGCCATAATTGACCATATATCACCGGTTAAAGACCATAAACGTCGTGTAAGTGCGTTACGAAATCTCGCGTACGAAACCGTAATCCCCCGTCGCTGGATTATCAGCATAAAAAATATATAATAATTTACGACCGTTTTCGATAACGTTATTGTTTTTATTTATCATTATTGTCCATAATAGAATATAATGATTTGTATTATCGAGATAATGACGTCGTATACCGCATTTAATTTCGTGTAACCTTTACAGATATTAATTTTATTATTCACGATTGTTGTGAAATTTTTGACATTTACTTTGTCGTTATTGATATTGTTTTTAATTTCAGGTGAGAATTTCCATATTTATATATGCGATACGGCCTCTGTGATATTTATTGCATTCGTCGAAGCGAATTTTTCGGTACGTACTAAAAACTATGTATTTTTATTGTTTTGTATGTGGATTCTGAGGAATGTCGATTGATTCGAGCCAATACAATACTAATGGCTCAACAAGACCACAGTGGTGTTAAACAATAAAAATTGAACTCGTTTTCTCGCGTCCGATTGTTTGGTGCGACAGTGGAAGGCGCGATAATCAGGTGGACCGTGTTAACACGGATGGATCGATCCGCCATTTTGTAGGTTAGGAAGGACAGGAGGCGCTAAGTGGCCACGGTGTTCCCCTAATGCGGTACACGGCAGTCCGTGATTGTTTGGTCACGAAGCGATCACGGTCGCCGACAAATATTAATCGGTACACGTCGCCGCCACGTGCGCTCGTTATGCAAACGGCACGCGTGCCGGAACGCACCGGGCACGCCGAGCCGCCGTGCCGCCTGGCGGGAATTGGCCAGCTCGCCGAGAGCACGTGCCGGATCTCTCTCGGGTGTGACGTCATGGATCGCGACGTCGCATACGGAATGCGGCAAGGCTTCACGGGCTGATTCAATTCTGTGGACTAATCGAAACCAAGTAAATGGATATTTTATATGTAGTTAATCTCTAAATACGTGGGTTAGGTAAACACTATACTGCAATAGAGGTTATTTTATTTAAATAACCATTTAAATAATTTAATTTCTGTACAACGATATATTAGGTGTAGTAAAAAGTCCTGTCATATTTTTTCAATAAAATTCAAATTTATTTTTTTATACATTTATTGATTTATTTTTACAAATAATAATTAAAAAAGTGTTCCATAGAACGAAATAACTTCAATAAGCCTGGCGAGTAAGCAGGATGCATTAAAGCCGTCAAAAACCCAAATCATCCATTTTCCAGGGACAAATCTGCGACATGGGGACGCGCATTATCGTGGAGAAGGAAGATTTTCTCTTCTCTCGCCAGACCCTTCCTTTTTCTTTGTAATGCAGATTTTAATCGCTCCAATTGGTCACAGTACACTTGCACTTGTTAAAGTTTGACTGTATTTTAAAACTTCGTGGTAAATTATTCCTTTAGAATCCCACAAAATGCTTAGCAAAAAAAATTACCGGTTATATTTAACAGTTCTTTGATGGTTAAAGTTGGGTTTTTTTCACTTTCAGATTTAATGACGGCTTTATTTACTGTACAGGGTCGTCCACTTCGAGGCTCATTTTTAGGTCAAAATTTCCGGATTTGACCCAAACCGTTGCGCGTTTCTTGGAGTAAAACTGAAAGTGTACGCATTTTTGCAATTAGTCTTCTGAAGGAACAAATTTGACCATTACCACTGGTCGAGTATTTTTTTTTGTATTGAACACAGGCGGAGACGAGCCTCGACAAGCACACAATAAAATAACACCTCTTGACTCGACAAAGTACTAAAAACAACCCTTTCTAAAACTACCCTTTGAAAATACAACAAGACATTTTATTATACCTAATATAATGGATAAATCCAGTTGCTTCGTGGCTAGGTGATTAATAAAAATATAATTAGTTTCGCAATTATTTGCTAAATACACAAAGTTCTACTTAAATAGTTTACTGCAAATAGTGTAAAAACTAATATCACTGTGTTTTAAAAATATTATTGGGTTGAGCCATTATTATAGTTGGTTTAGACTGAAATAAAGTATCGAGAGCCTGATTGACTGGCTCATCATTAATGAAAATGGTTACATTAAAAAAAACTGTAAGAGACTGAAAAGGTGATAGTCCGTAGGGGCAAGATCTGGGGATTATATTTTTCAGTCGCTTTTGCAGTGTGTCGTCTGGCGTTATCGTGTAATAGGATAACGCATTTCCGATTGACGAGTGCAGGACGCTTTTTCAGTAGTTTTTATGTATTCTTTGCAGCTGCTGAACGTATTTATCAGCTGTAATCGTTTCGTTGCGCTTCATCAGCTCACGGTGGATTATTCCTCGACGATCCCACAAGACACACAATAAAGTTTTCTTGCCATGAATATTGACTTTAGGGTCAGGTGTGTTTGATCCTTATCCAGCCATTGTATTTTAGGTGATACATTTTTATCGCCTGTTATTGTCTTGTTCGAAAAGATTTTATGCCGTGAGAGGAAGCTTGTAGCAATATACCTTATTTCGATCACTGAGGTTATATGGTACCCATATGCCTAACTTGCTGACTTTCCTTAAATTTTCCCGGTGGTGATAAATTGTAGATTCTGACATATTTATGCCAACTTTCTTTTTGTTTGAGGTGGATTTTGTTCCAATATAGAATTTAAAATATCGTCATCGAAGTCCAAAGGACGACCCATCCTTGGTTTATATTTTAAAGACTCATCTTCGGAACGAAATTACACAAACCAATTTCTAACGTCCCGATTTGTTATCAGTAGAGATACGTGATTATCGCATTTTGCGATAAATGCGACATAGAAGCAATAAAAGCGATAAATGCGATATAATTGCGAAATTTTGAAAATTGCGAATAGATGCGAAATTTTCCATAT
Source organism: Philopotamus ludificatus (assembly GCA_022495035.1). Lineage (NCBI taxonomy): Eukaryota > Metazoa > Arthropoda > Insecta > Trichoptera > Philopotamidae > Philopotamus > Philopotamus ludificatus. The sequence goes on along the minus strand of JAGXCT010036618.1, from coordinate 184,350 downwards.
ATCGATCTCTCGGTTATGGCATTTTGCCTATGGAAACCTAGAAGCTACTTCTTGAAACAGACGAACACACCAAACTAGAATTAATAGATATTCTTAAGTCGGTTTCCCATAAAAGTTTATTAAAACTTGATTCACATTTAAATATAAATGTAACAAATGTGTTTTATGAAACGTTAAATCATCTGTTCAACCTGCATGTAGCTGGAAGTAGATATAATTTCCAAATTGATGAAACGATATCGGTAATAAGAAACTTACCTTTGTTTACGACATTAACAACATCAATAGAAACATGCTCGATGATAAACTTTAATAATTTTTAATCATTATATCATTTTTAATCGGTGTATTACTGTATTTCTATTTAATTTCAAATGTTTTTATATCAATATATTGTATATCGTTTAAAAAATTATGTATAAATTTGACACTTTAACTTCAAATTCGTAATTAAGAAATAAACGTTAAATAGATGCTACAATTTGTCATTTTAAATGCTATTTTTTTAAAAAAAAAATGATGCTAAAATACGTGTCTCTAGTTATCAGGCTTTTACCGTCCAAACTGCATATCTTTTCGGCCGTCGTTTTAGCCCTAATACCTTGATCGAATTCTGAAAGTATCACATGACAAATATACACCATTTGTTTCTCCGTTTTAATGGATCGAAATAACATCATTATAACCTCCACGGGTCACTTATCTATCTAGTGAAAACCAAAATCCTCTTGTCGGTGACTCACTGCGAGTAAATCCAAACAATAGAAACTGTCTACCTGAATTGAAAGTTATAGATGACTCAACCTAATAATTACATTTTTTAAAATTATTAATGTAAAATAAATAATTAATAATTTAAATAACTCTTCAAGGAAGTTATTTTTAATATTTTTTTTTAAAAATCATCGAGGTCACCTTCATATTATCTATTATTGCCTTAAACAAGAATGTGACATCTCCTCTAAACCACTGTCGTAGATTATTCAGCCAGGACGTCCTTGGTCATACAGGTCCTCGGCTTCTTAATCCTGAAGAATATTTTCAAGAATTATTAATATTTTTTTATATTATTAGTTATTTTATGTATTTATTTTTTATTATGAATGATACTCTGCCTTACATGTTCATATGTATATGTATAATAATAATTAAGTTGTTACATTTTTAAATATGTCTTAAAATATATCATAAAATTTCCATTACATAGTTTTAATCCGGCTCCTAACTCAATTCTATTAATCTCAGAATAATCTGTCGTTGTTTTAGCAGTATAATAAAATTATGACGCATTCAAAGATCGAATAAAGCACTATGGTAGGTTACGCCACTTGCGTCAAACGCAATTTAACTCCTAAATTTATAGTATGATTACATATTCTACAATCTACACATCCGAATTTATGATCGGTTTAACACCATATAATCCAATTAAATTAACGATCGATTCGAATGACAAGCCTCTGATTAAATTATGTACAACAAGACCGATAATATTACCACACCCCTTTTTGGAGCCAGCGGTCAAGAGGTGACTAAGTGTATTTTTTTAGCTGCCAACCAAAACATATGACTTCATGAATATTCAATAGATTTCAATTAACGGACAGCTTTTATGCCGAGGCGCAAAAAAGGGGAACACCTAAATAAAGTGTGAATTTGATAATTAAAAATATATTGGTCATAAAAATAATAAAATGTGTCACAGAATATATATTAATATATCGATAATGATAATTAAATTAATGAAATATTGTTGTGCCGTTAAACCGATTCTCTCAAAGGGTTGGCTCGAAACCGCAACGTCAGCCCGTTCGCCATTGTTTCCGAATTTTGCCGGGTGTTTGCTAAGAATTTCAATAAAAATTAATTCGAGCGCAATCTCTCTCATATTTCGGTTAATATCAGTACGTTTATAAAGGAAAATTTTCCGATCGGTCCAATGACTGTTATCAGTTTCAATAATGTGATCATAATACCACTGGGCGGGGGAACCTTTCATCTTTTCCTCCTAATAATAGCAATTATGTTAATGTCTCTATATATTATATATTTTTTTTTCTGATACCATACAAAATATGTCTGGTATGATTTTTTTTCCATGGGCAAAAATTATGTGATTGGAATAATGGTAATTTTTTTTTCATATAGGGTGGCCTAATTATGCCTTATATTATTTTAATATAAATAGCTTTTACAGGTAGGTAAAAATCCTGTGGATATTTATAAAATATGTACTACTATCTTTTTTAAAACATTTTAATAACAATAACGCATTCCTATTATTATTCCTACATATTATCTGCTAGAAAATCGTCAACTCTCTCTCATAATAATAAATTAATTAAATGCTAAATAACTTAATCCTGAGTTGTTCTGTTCAGATTATAACGTATACACTTTATCAAGTGATACGGGTTTTTTACTTCATATACATCCTTTTGCATTTCAAATTAACCCATTTTCTATTAAAATATATATTGAAATGGAGTCAATTTGTAAAAAGGTGTATTTAAAGTAAAAACCTATAGTGGTGATCAAATTTTCAGATCAAAAATTGCATTAATTCATTGTAATGATAATATTTTCATTTGGTTTAATTATTTATATATAATTAAAACAAAAATTAGGTCGATTAGGCTTTTTTGTATATAAGTGTGAATATATTATCTAAAATTTATTTCATATTTAAAATTTCACTTAATGAATTATTTTAAAATAAAAGTATGCCACAATTATGTACGAAAAAACATAATAAATATTTATTTTAATAAATATTCGACACATCGTCTACTTTATAATTCTCTAAATTATATATATTTTCAGATATATTAATCAAAATCTATCAAATACCTAAAAAATACTAAAATTTTACTAATATAATATGATTAAATCAAAACTGGTCAATAAATATAACAATAGGTTATATTACACACCCGTGAGCACAAGTCTAAAGTTTTGAATTATTTGGTTGCTAAAAGTATAATTTAATTTCTAGAACGATGAAAATGCAGGTCGGATAATCGAGTTTATACTTCCTTTATTCATTCCTTCTTTAATTTAACGTGAAGTAGATGAATATGTTAACACATTTCTATATAAATTTTCCTAAATATTCGCCCTAAATAAACTTCACCTGCAATTTTGATTACGGTTAAAAATACCTCATGAAATTCTTTATATTTAGATATAAGTTTCTTATTCTTCTCCTCCTCAGTTTATTTTTTATGTTTAATATTAGAAAATATATGATATAATAATTTAACAAAGCAGTCGATTTTACCCCAATTATTTATCGACTTTCATTTAATTTTAATTATATAATAATTGACCTTGCCTTTCTCTGGTAAATTATAAATAAATGTTTATAAACATTCTTATGTATGCATTTAATTTAGACTGGTCATTATTTTTAACGGCCTTGATAGTTTAAGATTTACTATCAAATGTGGCACTAAATCAAATTGCAAATGATGTATTCAACAGTTCAATTTTTTTTAAGTTATATTATTCCAAATTTAGAAAAATGATTGCAATGTAGGACTATAGGTTGGTTTTTATTCAAGTACATAGTGCAAAGGTTTTCCGCTGCCTTTTATACTGATTTTTTTTAGCGGAAAATCGTCAGATCTAGATCATGGTTGAATAATTATTTTTTAAGCAATGATAAGCATCATTAGGGTATACTAGTGTATAATTATTAAAGTATCTTATGAATATTACTAAAAAAAATAATAAACCATTGCTTTTGTATATCATTATCCAGTATTTTTCTATATTGTATTCTGATCCTAATTATTATTTTTTTATTGTGGTAATCATGAGGTTTTTGACTACGGCGTAGCGGCCTTAATTTTTTAATGAATCAATTAAAAATAAACACCGCCTCTGGCTGACCTTTACGTCGGAGACTCGCGCCCCCATCTCTACATTTTGAGCCATCCGGATTCCGGATTGGCGTTAATCTTCCGGATCGCGTGCTTCGTCCGCCAGCGCTATTCAGATAAGGCAACGCTGGCCATGGCCGGACTATCGCGTGCTATCGGAAACGGAATTAAAAATTTACAATCGAATTCTAATGACTTCTTCATTGCGTTTTTAACCAGCGGGGGAAAAAAAGGCGGCCAATGGCGTGGAAAATCACATTTAACACCTGGACGGGGGCTGCTAGACCGGCTGTTAATTCCAGTCGATAAATTTGAATTCGCCCGTTAAAACTTCACAAATACCTGGCATGACAATTAATACCGAAAGGTGCCGAGTCGATTTTTTGCTAAAAACCGTTCGTGTTTATTACTGTGTGTTTTTAGCGCCTACGTAATACACTTCGGAAATAAGCTATAATAAAAAAGCCATCGGGAAATCACTTCAGGAAAATCAAAAATAGTAACGCTACCATTTTACGGGCGTTTCGTTACCTCTATGTTTATTGCGTATGAATATTTATTTCAACACTTGAAACCGCGCTATGCAAATCGGCGACAATTACATTCTGCACCTTATTGCATTACCGGTGTAATAATATAACCGAATGAACCGGTTAACCCTTATCGTCTCATTCATATGGCATTAATTGTGTTCGTGGCGCAAAATGTAAACGATATACAGACGAAATTAATTTGAACGAATTCTTACATTCATAATAATTTTTAATTAATAAGGTTTTAAATAGGATATTGAAGTTTTTATTACATTCCATTACTTGAACAGATTATTTTTTTTCAGAATAGATTTTTAATAAATAATAAACCCATTTACTTCTAATAATATTTTTTGATATAGATAAAATTATTATCTATTAATTAAATTATTAAATAAAATTAAGAATATTTAAGTATTGCATGGATTTAAATAAAAGATAATCAGAAAATAAAAAAGCTTTTGATCAAAGCTCCGAATTTTTTCATTGTTTCTACGTTGTTTTAAGTAGAGTAATTGAGTAATTCAGATGCTTCTAAATAAATTATATTGACGAAAACCTGTGTATTTAAGCTATTTTTGTAATTTGTTTTTCTACTGTTTCGCCTGGAAAATTATTTTTAAATTAAATCACTACTCATAATTGTTTATATCACATTTTACATTGCCTAACTTATTTATTTTGTATTATAAAACACCCTACATCCAATAAGTTATATATATTCCATCATCAAAAACATTTTTTATTTGAATAGCATTATCTAGATTTTAAATATCCAAATAAAAGCTGTCAAATATTTACAAAATTTCACTAAATTAGGAAGATCTCGTACTTTTTCCCGATTTTTTTTCCTGGTTTTTAATAATAAGCGTGCATATCAAACAATCACATTCAGCTATAATAAATAAAGGATTTCTTTGTGAATTATGTAAGCATCCTAAGTATTGAAAATATATATTGTAAAAGGAAAAGCCTGATGAAATATCAAATATATACCTCTCAATGTGTAGTAAAACAATTAATAAAATTTATTATGTTAATTACATTTTTACTATTCGAAAATTAAAGGCCATTATTATATTTGTAATAATAATTTGAATACAATAAATAAAGCGACTTTATTTCTTGTGACAAAATTGTATTTAAAGAAAAACTATATAATATTATAATGTTATATATATTATAATACACAGAGTAGACAGATTTTTTATTACATATTTAGTCCGGTTTGTTTTTTATCAAAATATGACTCTCTAAGTTATTTTAGACCAGGATAAAAATATATATTCTTTGATTGAAAAATGGCGATTTGTAAAATAAAAAGCTCAACTTTATCCGAATCTAAAACGTGCAAAAGTACTTTTTTGACTATCTTTTTTAATTTATTATTTAATGTCGATTAGATATCCAAGCTTAACATTGTCGCGGAATATAATTTTGTATAAAAATGTTATTTTCAACGGATTACTGATATTAGTTTGTCGATTTATGAGTAATATTCATTTTATTAAATTAATTACATGTAAAATATATACCATGCTGATCGTAAATGTAGTAATTACATATTTTCAATTGCATTATTCGCGTGTAATTACCACATGTATTAATAAATCGATATATTTTTATAGTAATTTGCACCTACATATGCATTATATTAAAATATTGTAAACTTGAATGATTAAAAATAAATACTCTTGAATAAATATTCAATAGTTATAATATAAAATTCAAACAGTACTGGTTTGTTCTTGCAATAAACAAATGTCACAAAGCTCTCGAAGAAAACTTTTTTACGACTTTCTAAGCGTTTGCCGCTCTGCTGGTCCCACTCGGCTCGTCATTCTGAGAAATTAACGGCCTCCCGGAAAACTTTAATTAATTTATAAGTTTACAAGTTTTCGTCGTCAGGTGGTTATTAAATTATTCTATAACTAATTATCGCTTTTTACCGGCACGCAGCAGCAGGTGCATTCGGAATTTACCGGCGGCGCTACAGACTTTATTAAGCCGGGCGTGACGGGTATCGGTTATTAGATTTGTTTCGGGTTTGACTCGTTAATTGTTTCAGTATCGGTCTATTCATTTAGAGTCTCGACTGTCACTAATACCCGCCGGTTCGACGTATCAACTGTATCTGGATGAACTGGGGTATATTTAGCAGACACCATGCCTAATAAATGCATTTTTATTGTCGATTTCAATCATAAAAACGGCACAAAGATTTATATTTAGATTTTATTTATGAGTATAGTATTTATATGTAGATGTAATTTAGTAATTGCCACGATTTTTTGAGAATAAAATAAATTCTGCATTTAGTTGCTTCGATTTGCGCCTTAATACGACGACTCTGCAACATTGTATCGAATACTTATTAAATTATTGGGGCACGTTTATACGACTCCATACAACGGGTCATATCTTCAGGATCATATCTATAAAATGTGCATATAACGTAGATACCTAAATCTGACACATTAATTGCGATCGTTTGAATAGCTCGGCTCTTTCGACCACTCACGAATGTTTGAGATTGAAAATGAGCAAGAACCGCGACGGTATCGTCGGAGGAAGCAGTTATATCGTAAAATTCACATGTTTGTTTTTTGTCGACCGCGATATTTAGATTGGACGATGTCCGCGTATGAACCATCGCGGCGCCTGCGCATGCGCGTGGGCGGACTGGTCCTCGGAGGCTGCGTCTCCGGGCGAGAGAGGTCTATGCTGGCGCCGGCCGCTTTCCATTCTCTCCGTATCACACTCAGGGCTATTAGGAACGGTTAATGCCTCTGCCAATGCAGACACTGATTAACTAAACCAACATCCAGCGAGATGAACTTAGAGATGCTGTGTTGAAAGCCCATTTGCATTGTGTTTCGTGATGGAAAGGGCAAAGGTCGCTAGCGAAATAATGCGCAGTAAATAATGTATTACCAATATACTCGTATTATCTCATTTTATTTACCCGAAACTAACTTCAATCAATTCTATATAATATTAATAGATTAATAACAAGTTAATTTTTAAAATAAATTCACTATATGTATATAAAATATTAATCATAATCGATGTTATAATCTGAAAGTAATAAGGGTGATTTTATCAATAATGTAATTTAATTTTTACTATTCGACGATGGATGAATAGCATGGCAGAAAAAATATCAAAGCATATATAGATTCAATTATGTTTTTTTTAATGGGAGGGGGAGGTTCTAGGTATCTCATAATTACATTACTCCTTAACCAGTATCACGTAAAGAGTTCCCAGAATTCATAAATTTGGCATAAAGATAGTAGCCATGACATTTGTTATTGAATAGGATTACAACGTAGACAACTCGACAAGTTTTTCTAATTTAGATCAATATCACCATATCGACATTGAAAATATTTTTTCATACACAAAAAAACATTCGCGGCTTTAGTTGTAATAATAATTATTTATTGTTAACACCAACGCAATATTTTTTTAACACTAATAAATCTTAAAAAGTATACAAGATTACGACCAAACTCTTGCTGTATTCTATTATAGCGTTTACACTTACCAATGACTATGGCATTATTTTTTTATATATCGTTTATGAATTTATTATATATTTTTTTTACCGGCTATTTTTTAGTATCAATTATGAATTGTACTTAAAAATCGGATCGTATTTATGTTTACTAATGTTATTGTTTGACATGACAAACGAGTCGATTTGCTTTAAAAATTTTATTTAAAAACTTTATTGTCGTTTAGTATGCTTAAAGCTGTCTCCTAATATTGATTTCTTATATGACGCATATTTTTTCTTGTCAAATAGATACATATAATATTAAAGAAATTATTAAAATGGTAACACAGGTGATAGACTTTATTGCGTTCTACTTTCGCACAATTTTCTATTTCGCACATTTTTTAAAGTTCACTTTTTTAATCGGCTTTTGTCGATATTGCAAAAATTCTGTGTAGTTACAATATCTTTGCCATCATGGATTGTTGATCAACATCAAAACAATGTCCATCTGAGTTTTTCAATTATTTAAGGCTCTCAGTTTGCATTAAGGTTAGAAGAAAATTCTAATACTGTGTCTCAAGCAAATATAATCTGGTTTGAGAAATTAAAATGAGGCATTCTTAACATAATATTAAATTGATTGGAGAATCGGCTAATGCAGATTGAGAGACTTCAACATAATGAATATCCTCATTGTAAAATATTGTAGAATATTCTCCTTACCAAATATTAAATTAAAACGAGATGGTATAATTTTGGAGAAAAATGCTTAGTTGTACATTCCTTTATTATCAAGAAAAAAATTAGTTGCTCTTACTAAAAAATGATTGACATTGCTTCTTGGTAAACTTGAAGCCAATGTTAGTTTATCAAGCAGAAAATCGCAGAGTAAAGAAAGGGAAAGATGAAGAATTGCTTCCAGTCATTTGTAAATCAAATAAAAAGGCATAGGGTAATCAATTAAAATTTAAAGATTAGAATTTTTGATTACGCTTACGGTTATTGTTCCTTTCTAAGATAATAAAGGAAACCATTAAATTATTTTTATTATTTTCATTATCTATAGTGTCGAGATAGAGGCCACGCTATTCAAAACCCGTCCTTGGGGGTATTGATCTTTATTTTGCGCGAAAATGTATTACATATTTACGAAATATGGGATTTGACATTTAAAATTCAGAGTTTTGTGAAAAACGGCGCTCTACAAAGAGTCACTATAGGAGGGACTGCCACACGCGAAGCTCTATAGCAGAGAATGGAGTAGACTGTAATTTATTCAACTTTATAAAAGTCTATCGCAGATAATTTAGCTTTGAATTGAACACACAATGCATTTATAAAATTACGTAGACTAAATATTTTTTTTGTAAATTTTATTTATCAAAAAAATATGTATTGACCTAAATACATCCCTATGGTAAATGCATTATTATTGTACTACAATTATTATTAACATGACTGATATTTAGTTTTTTTTTATTCACTGAAAGCTGGTCAAGAGTTACCCTGTACAGTTTTTTTATAATTTTATGCATACATATTTTATTTTTTTGTTACATCTAAAAATATTGTACGAATGTTAAAAAAAACACTGTCAAAAATTAACCGACTTTCTTATAAACTCAAAAAAAATATGTGAGGTTTTTCATATGTGGTAAAATTGAAAATCTATCGAATAAACCTAACTCATTTTTTTTTATTTTAGCGATTCAAATATTTTACTTTATTAATTCACTGTAACAATTATCGAAAATCCTTATAAATCGGTTTATTCAGCACGTCACGCTGCTTCTCATAATTTTAAACTACCATATCACAGGTAACGTTGTGATAGGCAGTTACTTAATCGAAACTCGTCCTTTAAATAGGATTATATTTGCTCATCCCCGCCTGAACTGCTCCATTAATATCGACAAATCCCGATGAAACATTCGGGATTCCGAGTAAGAACCGATTCCGCGTATTATATCAACCCTCGTCACGCCCTATCATTTGTTTGATTAGAATAATAATCCTATTTTAGGTTAATTTAATCAAAATTATATCAGGGCTCCGTGTACGCGGATAACGCGGAGGTGTGATCGCGATATAATGACAAGATCATAAGTACACATCCAACTTTGCGCATAATTCATTCTAAACTCGGATTTATTTTGTAGAATTTTTATTTCGATCCATTGCATTGTGTATATATATATTTTTTTATATCATACCGTCAGTCAATCACTATTATTCCCATGGAATCCACAATTTATTCAAGAATGTCCCATGGCATGGTAATATACATATTTTTCAACCAGTGTTGCAAGAAACCTCGTTTATCCATATTTGGATAAACATATTACCCGAAAGTATGCATCTCAACAATGCATATGAAAGTCGCTCAAGACGTTTAACCCGAGAATGACCATATATAATAAAAAAAAATACGAACGGAAAAATTATTACCTGTATTTTATATAGTATATAATATATTTCCTTGCGTATTTTTAGATGATGTAATGTGTGGTGACTTTTCGCCATTTTATATATTTTATATAAAACACGTGCCGTAGACAATACCATACCATCTCGGTATCACGTATCTGATCAAATCATCGTATTTCATACGCAAAATTTCCATATATCTACTATTTTGCATTTAAATATATATTTCTATGATTCGCACTGTCTATGCCCATTTTTCATAAATTTTTTTAAAATTTATCTTGCAAAATTTGCATAATTCAGATTTTTTTACAATGTGAAAATAATCCCATAAATTTTAGCATGACGAATAGTGACGGTATGTTTAGATATAATAATATATTATATATTTTTTCACAGAATCAATCATTTAAGACGTTTTATTTTTATCTCTGAACAATATTTCATAAAATCGTATTACAAACTTAATAATATATCTAAATATTTTATTTTTATTATGAAAGTGGTATAAGTTATATTTTTCTTAATGAAAAATATTATGTTTTGTCAAATACAAAATGCTATGATCAGCTTGGATTTCTTATATTGTTATATTATAATTTTTGACATAAAATTAAATTTTATTAATTCACTGTCTATCGATAACTGCACTAGTTTACGTAAATCTTTGTTCAAAAGTTTCTCACAATAAGTTGCTTTACTGTTTTATCTGAAATCTGTAGAAAAAATAGAATACAAATCAATCAGTGCATTATTTTTAAATATTTTACATATGAACTAAGACAACTTTGTAGTTTGATAAATCATTATTGTCATAAATTTGATCTATACAATTAGAAATTGGTAGTAATAATTAATTAGACCATAACCTAGGAAACAATATAATCTTACGTTGTATTAAATGTTGGCATTATCTCTAACCATGCGTAGTTATTGGGTGTCATTCCAGCTGCCAAGATAAGATTCGGGAATTGCCGTTTCCATCCAGTCCCACGTTGCCGATACTAAAACAAGATAATGGCCAATCGAGATTGTATTACAATCCTAATATCATTCATTGCCAATTCCGCATGCGCACTAAATATTTAACACACACACATACACACAAGGACCCGGACGCAGGGCTCCACATTTAGTTCGGCAATTAAGCAGGGCGCGGATAATCCGCACGCTCAAAGATAAAAGCTTTATAAAGGATCCGGCCCCAGATATAAATCCGTAAACACTTTTCACAATACACGGAAATCTTTATGGGGCAAGTTAAGGGCCCATAAAACACCATAAGCACTCGAGATTGAACCGAAAGCTCCGAAATCAATTCGCATGGGAAATAAAAGAAGTAATAAGAGGATGGCGGGGGCGACAACAACAACTTTTAATAAATTCTGACGTATTTTCTTGGAAAACGACCAGGGTTAAGTAGAAAGTAGGCATTCTCGCCGACTCTTGTATGTGAGGGTGTTCATTGAAATTAATAGCAGTTGAAGGAGATCTTGAAAATTTAGGTTTGTTCAAAAACAACTTCTAATTTCCTCTTAAAGATAAATATATAAATATATATGCACATATAGACATTTTTTTTTAATATATATATAAAAAAAATATAATTAAATTTCTGATTCCATAGTAGAGCTAAATACTGAAACGTTACCATAATAATTACACGTACTACAAATAAATTAAATTATTTCTTCTAGAAGATGGTGTAGAATTTGACGATCTTATCACAAACACGGAAGTAACGCCTCTCAGTGTAAAGGTTTTTTTTTTAAAGGCGGTTTTTGAATTTATTATCACAGTGAAATAATTTGTATTATCCAGGAATAAAATTTGTATACAAAAAAGGAGAAGAGTCTATTAATTGAGCTTAACTTTCTAAATGATTTACCGGTAAAATTTAAGTAATTAAATATGAAACTACATCAGTTTATCAAATATTTTGATTATTTATTGGAAAAATATTACATCAGCTGAGCTCCTAAGTTTCTAAAATGTGCCCACCTAGAAAAAAAGGTTGCCGACTCCTGTCCATGGGATCTATTAGGGACAGCAAGTTTTTGATTTTTCTCGAATAGCTCTTTTATGACAATTCCTATTTGTCACAATTTATTTTGCAATTATCTAAAAAAATCTAAAGAATAAGTAATATAAATAATAACGTGCGCGAGGTTTTTCTCGCTCGCATCCGGTACGATCTAATATAAGACCTCAGTCCGGATAGGTTAATTATTAATTTTATAATACGACACCTGAGAAAGATATGGACTAATTATTTAATTGTAAATTATTGTATCTACTTCACCAAAAGAAATTGTATTTATTAGGTTGAGTAAAAAAAAATATTTTTATGTCTAAATAACAAATGTATGTTTTTAAATCTCTTATAGTTAAGTTCCACCTGCCATTAATTATTGTTTACAAAACCAAAAATGTTTAAAAAAGTTCATAGAATTATTTAAGAATAGTTTTCTAAATTTAAAAAAAAGATGTGCTATTTAAATAACGACCAATGTATTGGGGAAGAAAATCGTATGAAAAATATAAGAATATCTATATTTTAATTAAGAAAAAAATAATACGAACGATGCGATTGTTTGTTATTACTGTCCTGTGTTATTGAGTTTCTTGTTATCAGAAAATATCACATTCTCTACTAAGTTTTATGTTTTACAAATTGTTTAAAAAGCCATAAAAATCTGCAACTCCCGTTGTCATTTAAAAGCTCGTTCTGTGATAGTAGCATAAGTGAGAAAATGATATTCGCTACTCTTGTAAAATTGAAAACCCTCGAGCAGTTGTTATTTGATAGATTTTATCATTTAGTTTACTGAAAATTACATCATTTAGTATCAATGAACACCGGAACATAACAATACGAATAAAAAACTATTTGTGTAAATATAAGTGTATATTATTCACAATAATTTATTTATTTTACAGCTTAATGACCTAACAATTTTAAACCGGTATAATTAGAAAAGTTTGTATTACTTAACAAGCTAATAAAAATTAAATTAAACGTTTTTAGTCAATTCAGGGTTGTGCATTTTTGCATATGCCCGTCAATTCGCTGTCACCAAATTATTATTTATTAATCGTCAATTTATATGGCAATATTACTCTCTCGATGACCCTCATATTTCCATCGGCGCCATTTATAATAAAAAAAATCAATGGAATTTCCGCGCGCTGAACGGGGTGTTTTCGTCATCACAAAAGGGTTTTCGCATTATGTCGAATAATTATGGCCGGCAATCGTCACGTCTGGAAAACAGTTAGACGAATTTCCGTTTAATTCCGCTGAAAGCAAGGTTAATTTTGATACATTGTTTTGCGAACGAGCCGAACACACGTGTAAAGCCAACTTTATAATTACTCGCGCGCCGTCAACAATGGCCGGCTAACTTTTCAGCGTGTGCCCGAACCGAATAAACACATGACACACGATATTGTTGTTATTCTATGAGTTATGGCAAGTTGGCAAGTACTTTGTAATGGAAATGGAAACGTGTGAAATTAATGTTGCCATAATTTTCAATGTTTTTGTGTGCTGTTTATAATGAAATGTTGATATTTTTAACTGAAAATATTTCGGGACACCTTGTATCAATGAAAAAATTAACGCCTAGATGGATAATTTTTATAATACACTATAAATTCATAAAGAATTTCTTGTTTCTTTATCCCAAAAAATGAATTTCCGTAATCATTAGTTTGAAATTTAAAAAAAAAATATTTTTACCAATTTTTTAATGTACTTGATTTATTTAAATTTAATTTCGGATATTAACTGATTCAGTATACACATTTTTATTTATTTTGAGACTAATATTATAACCTAAGACCTGACAAATGTCAAAAAATTAAGTATACTATATAATTGACATTGTATAAACATAATTGTGGTGTAAAAAGATCTGACAATGTCTTGGTACCCGAAGATAATTATCATCCTACGCTCGATATATCATTATCTAAAGAAATATTATATAGCATCATGGAAAATGTAAATAATAATGATAGTGAATCAATGAATGATGTCAGATCTTGGTGTTTCCCTAATGATAAATTAAATTTAGTTACTAATTCTTTACAAAGCACTGACTGGCAGGGAGTGTTTGAGTGCAACGATGTGAACCTCGCAACTCAGGCGTTCTATGACATTGTTTATAGAGGTTTGATTGTGTCTCCCGCTTAACGCGCGACTTTAACCGTAAAAGTTTTTCCCAAATGGTTCTCTAAGGAGGTACTCAATTCTAGTAGCAAGTTATACCCATCCACAGAGCGTGGAAACGGTCCGCCAACCCAGAGTACCGTGAGGCACCGTGCGCCTGGAGAGTACAAGGCGATTTGGTTCACCGGGACCATCGCGACTACGTGTTGTTATGTGAGCAGCGTTTGATGGAATCTCCAAATTTTTTTTGGAATTACATTGTTACACAATTAAGCGAACTGACAACTCCGTATCAAAGCACATGGTATTTGATGGTGTTACTTTACATAACTCCAAACAAATTGTCAATTCCTTTGCTAGTTACTTCCAGTCAGTATTCGACAACCCCGGGACTCATACTGATCGCGATATTAGTTTATCATCCTACTATTCGAATGCACCACAGCTAATCATCGACACCGTAGACAAAGCCTCCAAATGACGTTTGCTTTGGAAATTAATTTCGAAACGATCAGCTGGACCCGATCGTATACCTTCTTTCTGTTCTAAAAGGTCAAGATGAACTAACTGAGCCTCTTCGTCATATTTTCAACCTATCGATAAAGTCGTCCCAGTTTCCAGACTTGTGGAAACTTTCCAAAGTCACTCCCATATTTAAAAAAAGGAGATAAGTCGAATGTCGCCAATTACAGACCAGTGGCTGTTCTATCCGGACCTGCCAAGTTGTTTGAGATGATTCTGCATAAATACATATTTAACCATATTGAATGTAGAATTATCGATGAGCAACATGGATTTCGGCCTGGACACTCAACAGTCACCGGCCTTCTTGGTTTTTAAACTTGTGGGTCTAAGTCACTAGACAAGTTCAAGTCGTTATCTATAACGACTTTGAAAAGCGTTTGGATAAAGCCGATCATGCCAGACTCATTCTGAAACTAGACAGTTTCGTCGGATAATCTCGTACGCTTCTTCTCGAGTTACCTTTCAGAGAGGAAACAATATGTGAAATACGACTCCCAAACGTCGTATACATACAATACACCTTCCGGTATTCCGCAGGGATCAAATTTAGGACCTTTATTATTTATTTTATTTATAAATGATACTATATGTCCTTCAATGTAAATTCTCACTTTTCTCGTAGACGACTTAAAAAATACTGACCATTACCAGTGGAAGATGCCCTTTCGTTGCAGCTGGACATTGATTCTTTGCACGATTGGTCAATACTAAATCGTCTTCCATTAAGTATTGGAAAGTGTCAAACAATGACATTTTCTAGATCAAAAGAGCCCATCATCTTTAATTACAGTCTTGGGAGCGTAACTCTTCCTAAGCAATCGTCTGTTAAAGATCTGGGTATTTTGTTTGATTCTAAGCTTTCAAAATTTAGTCTGCATGTGTATCGGACGTGTGTATGAGATCGTCAAGAATGTTGGGCTTCGTCTTGAGAAATTTCATCACATACGTAGCACCTTAGTCATACGAGTGATATACGGTACATTGATTCCATTATATGGGAGCCTTATGACGCCTCGAATTCTCTCAGATTAGAGAAGATACAGAAGAAATTTCTTAGGTATCTCTACATGAGGGAGTTTGGATTCTACCCAAGTTTATACCCCAGCGCATGGGTGCAGGGTTGCCTGGGGTATATAACCCTTGAGAAAAGAAGATCGATTTACTTGGCAAAGCACTTTCAAGCCATTGGTTATGCAATACAACCTCAAAATGTTATTGTCCTATGGGCGCCACCTCACTACCATCGAACCCTGTTCACGTGTAAGCTTTTTTCCGCCAAAGGCGAGGACAGGCTCACTCAAAACTCTCCGTGGTAGCCAGAGCTATTACTTTGCCTGGAACCATTTGGCTGAATATGTGGATATATTCAGATGCCTGGAAACATAGCCGTTTTGTTGATATCCTATAAGAAATTTATAATTTCTTCAATTTATTGTAATATATGTTGTTGTTGTGTTATTTATTTTTTTCATGTATTATTATGTGTTATGCGTGATTGGCGAACTGGGTCATTATGTAATGCCAATCACGCATTGTCTTTAAATAAATAAATAAATAAATAATATTATAATATAATATAAAGTTAGTCGTGGACAAAAAATAAATAGTATATTGAGTGCATCTTCATACAAAAAAGCCTATTGATTTATCATTTATCTCTAAACATATACCAGTATTAGTATAATGATTGATATTAATAATTAAATATATGAAAAATGTTTTTTATAATTGAAAAATAGTTAATTAATAATAAAATATTTCAATAATTACTGTGTCTAGCAGAATTAGAAAACGGAACATTTATAAATTCATATTTACAATAATTCTATATAGTACATGGTAACTTGAGATTTTATTACAAACAATATAAATATTATTTTTTTACATAATAACCCAATTATAAAGTTGATTAACTAATGTTGAGAAATACAGATTTTATCATTATTAAATAGACGGCTATTTTAAGTGGTATAAGTATTTTAATTTACATTGTAAGATATTGCAATTAATTTCGTTTGCAAGTATAAAAATATTAGCATAAGTTAATTAATTCTAGATTTTTTTTAATTGCCAACATATTGAAGTTAATCTAGCAAAAATAATTAATATAAATATGAATAAAAATATTAAATTTGTTTAGCTACAAATGGACATATACCACTTTAAATAATAACAAATTATAAAAAAATATAATTATTTGGTAATTTTTCATCAAAATTGGCTTTTCTTAAATGTACTTATAATAATAATTGATGCAAACATGTAAGTAAATGAAACTTTAGAGAGAATGGACTTGTTAAATCAATCTAGTACGAAAAGTAAATCGGATCGTATTCTTCTGCATATTTTTTACTGTTTGATATTGCTTTTTTAAGGTATTTGATTAAGAATCATTCTTCTCGCTTTATTTGATATAAAAGAAAAATGAATGTTAGAAAATTTCATCTATTTATGATTGTTACTGATGGTCTTATTCCACAAAAAAAATCTTGTGACTACATTTTGTAGTTCATCTAGTTTTAATAAATTCATGAGGATACACGATTAACCCTTTGAACAGCATGTGTCGATTGCGACTCATTTCGCATGATTTTTAAAGTAATGCTTATAATTGAATATAAAATAGCATTGTTTCTTCTTTATAATATAGACTAAACTCTCCTATAACGTTTTCTGCTATACCGTGGTTTTCTGTAACAATTTCGACAGCTCTCTGAAAAAGCTCAATGCTGGTAGACTAAATTTTGTAGAGATGCTCTATGTCTAGCTATTTAATTAACATTCGTTGCCTTGAGTTTTCATAAAAAAATCTATTTGAAAATCACTGAAATGATACAATAAATTCAAAGAGTAAGCTTTATCGTTATCAGCTATCGCTTTAACGTGATTTTTTATCGGAGCTTTCCGAGCCTTTAATGCTTTTAGACTGCGTTTCATAATTTAAAATCAACTTTAGCGTCATGGTTTAATTAAATTGGCACCATATTGTTTCTTCGCCAACCTCCTAACGAACCCCAAGACAAATTGCAACCTTTCAATTACACACACCTATCGATGAAATGTGGTAATATGGCAACGTAGCAGCGTTCTCAGCGGCGACGTCGCCAAACTTCCCCGTGCTGATGTATTTTTAATATTCGCACGTAACTGTGCTATTTATCAGCGGCGACGTTGCCAACAATTTATAACCACTGGGACTTATTCCGCTTATCGGGCAGGAACTGTGTATTACTCTCGCGCCCCCTTATCGAACAAGATTGGTTTTGAAAAGAGTACTGCTGCATACATTTTCCGTATCAGCTGGCAATCTTAGATGGTATTGGCGCCCTTAAGCCCTGAAAATTTTGCAACTTTATACGGGACTGTGAATATTATTCATTGCAAATTGATAATCTTGAATACTTGATGTAATTTAATAGCTTATCGATTAAGGGTTCGACGACACTCAGCCTCCCCATATTCTTTTTTAGCCAGTGCTTTTTTTTTATCATCTAACGTATTTTTATTTATAATATTTAATAAAAATCTATTTAACCTGAAATCACCGCCGATGGCTATTGTCGTCACAATTTATGTTAACGAGTCCCACGTAATAAATTCTCAATTTATTCTGTCGTAACATCAATTAGGATTGACATGGCGGTTTGATTCAATTTACATTTGAAAGAGGGATGCTGCAGGTAGATGGAGTGAAGTGGTTCGAGTCCCTCTTTTGTGTGCGCCCTAGGTCAACCGGAGTAATAAAATTAAGAAAAAGAGGATGAAAAAAAAGGCAGTTGTCACAACATCGGTGCGCCCTTTTAGTCCCACAAAGGGACTGAGAGCGTTTCGTTAGCGGGGCTGTAATGTACAAGGAAACCCACCCAGTCTTCGGGAATATCAAAAACTAGAATACACACAATAAAATAAACCCGAGTCGGAGCTTTTGTCGGGACAGAGGGGACACGGGCTCGGCACTCTGATGTCCCTTTGCCTCCTTGTTTATTTTCGTTTGGGTATAAAAAGGCGTATTTTTGGTATCCGTTACAGAGAGTGGAGCATGTGATCTCTTGCGAATGGGGCAGAATGCCGATTGTAGTGAAATTGTATTGTAAAAGTATTTCTTTAAGACAGACTTAGTCGAGGCGGACTTTGCCACATAGAAAACCTTAAATAAAATTATTTAAATAATAATTATTATTGCTTTTTTTTAATAATAACATTATCCTTTCTAATACTTTAAAAATATATATAAAGCACATATTTATACAGTTTTCGTAGCTTATTTTTATTTTAAATTAAAGCTCGTATATATGTTGGAATAAAATATATGGATTTAAATTTAGTATTTAGAATCCTACACAAATAAAACTAAAGAAATATTGTTGATACGGATCGTAATCGGAATTTGTTCAAAAATATAGTTTAAAGAGATATCAATTCAATGATTAAATAAACAATTATATTAATATATATTTTATTTGTTTTTAGATAATAAGTCAACCATTATAAACGTAGAGGACATAATAAATTGGGCCTTAGATCTTTAAAAATGAGGCATAAAACGTGATAACATTAACTGGTATGACGATCGTAATTAATTTCTCTTGACAAAAATGTATTAATTTGAAAATAGAAGCCATATGGTTTTAGCATGACGCAATTTGTCACATTTCACGTGAAACCTTTTGTAGGAATTGTTGCTAAAAAAATCGTATTCATATTTAATTTCTTCAATTCTTCGAATAATTCCTAAGTATAGAGCGAAGGTCACAGTCAATCGCACGTCAACATTTTATATTAAGCAATATACATCTGGACCTTATATAACACGGTTAATGAAGCGTGATATATAAATGTATAGCATTTTAAATAATACGATCATAAAAAAATCTTAAACTAAACCGTTAAATCTAAACATACTCAAGAGTCTTTCGATAATGAAATCCTAAAACCAATCCTGAAGAGAAACCGAATAAATAGCATTGTAAGTGATAACGACGATGAATAAAAGATTTATAGCGCTTAAACATTTTTAATATATACGCAAACGTAATTTTTTTCATATCGTTTATTAGAGAAGTTAAGAAGATATAATTTTTTATATTTTTAAGATGCATTTTCTATTTTTTTGTAAACATTAAACCTTGTATAACACGGATTTTTACCACACGAAGTATTTTTTGTAATCATACGACCATTTTATGCGAGTTCCGAGTGTACTATATAATTGCGTTTTAAATTATAGATAGAAATGTAAGCCTTTCATAATTCCTTATATATCAAATTAAGTGATTACTTAACGATTCGATATTGCCCCACGGCTTGTCATCGAGTATTAAACTGCAGTTAAGATGGTTTAGCAATGTCTATTAAACCGTTTACCGTCAATAAACCAACCATGGACAATCTTTGATTATTAGATATTTTCTTGTCTATATATGCACATAACTTTTATACGGTAAATATGTATTATCAAAAAACTTCATATAAAAATTAAAAAATGATATTTAATTAAATTTCCGTGTTAATTTAATAATAATAACTAATAAATAAATTATACAGGGGCGGTTCGTCCATACACACTGCGGAGCTGCAGCACCCCCCAGCAAATTGGGGTATATATATGTATTTGTATATATTGATCATTTATGAAAATATAAATTAAATTTATATTTAGTGTTGCGCCGTGTGGTGTAGAGCAAGAGTCTGATCATCAGCGCTACTTATGTCGTGTATTGGATGGATGCTGGGCGGAAGTAAGAGGGAGGGTCTCGACGCTAAGCCTTACGTTGCGCTGCGACTCGAAGCAGTACCACACCGTCCATACTAAGTCACTTTTGAAATATAATATTTTTAATTATTAATCTTTCGCAGTATGAAAGCTTCTACCAAAGCTTTTTGTTTGTTTTTACTGATTTTTTTATTAAAAGGAAATCTGTTTTTTTTTCACAAGTATATCTATTGAATTATTGGTATCCAGCCATACGAATCTGCAGGTCTCGTTGAAATTTTAAAGCTCATTCTATGTTGATAAATTAAACCAATTTATTTTATTTTTTTTACACATTGGTCATTGATTATTGTGACATAACATTACATCCTTTTGCGCCACCGGGATATAACAAAGGGTTAATTAAAAATGCATATATAAATATTCTGTTTGAGAAATCTAATCATGTTAGACCAAATAATTCGTGAAAAAATACATTAGTACACAATGTTATATTAAAACCGTGTAAAAATGAGTCGAGTGTACGTACAGTTATACTATAGTATTATTGGCGATTGCAGTTTATCGAGCTCGCTTGCAAACTCCCACGTGAAAGCTATGCTTGTTGTTGTTGTTTTCTACGTGTCGATCTCCCCCACCACGTAGCACCAAACACAATTAAAAATATGGCACAGCCGGGTTCCGTATTTGTAATTAAAACTTTCGTAATAACCTTGGCATGTCTTTTGTCCGCGGGATTATTTCTTGAATACGTAATCGGGCCGAGGGTATTTTGTTCCGGCGCGATAACGCACACAACCGGAGCGGCGTACCGTTGCGGCGTGTCGCGCTGCACGTCGTCCCTTGTCTCCTCTCCCCGCCACAAAAAGATAAGCCGCTGTTTGTTGTGTTTGTTGATGAGGCGCCCCTTGTCGTGGCCCCCTGCGGCGCCGCCCTCCCTCCTCCCTCGCCTCGGAAACTCAGCGACGCCCCACTCCTTATTCCGACACCCGTGTTTACATATTCATAAGAATTGTGCTCAAAAATTTATTAGCCCTTAAATTAGGTTGACTGTGAGAGCCGAAAAGGGATGCTGATGATCCCTGGCGATTGATTCTTTTGTTTTTCGGAGCGGACGGCATCTTGTAATTGTTTCTCCGGTGGTGATTTATTATGCGCTATTGTCGAACGGATGATTTATGGACGAATCATAAATTGTTGCCACGGATATGGGCCAGAAACAATGTGAGCCAGAAATTTTGGGAACCCAATTATATACATTTTTTTGTGTTATAACCTGAATTCGTCGCTCACCTAAATCGATTTTTTTTTCATTTAAAATACAGAACTTTGAATTGAATTGCTCAAATAAAATCTTTTGGTGAGCATTGCCTAAATTTCGTGATAATTACATATCATATACATATATGTTACATATATTAATATAATGCTTATCTCTTAGTAGACATTGAAGTTTTCATAATAAAAAAAAATACGCAGCTTGAATATTTTATTGTTTAGACAAAGACTGATTATATAAAATAAAACGATTGCTCTTTTGTTATTCCTTCCCTTGCCAGTTAGAGAAGATTAAAAAAATTCTGTATGCATTTAATAATATGCCAGAATGACGAAGATCACTCAGTGTTATTTTCATTTTTATGAAACACAAAATATAATCGTAAGAGGTATCTTTAAACCTTAATTGGGCTGCATGAAATCTATATAATGATAATTGCATGTTATTATTATTAAAAAATATATTTTTAAACAAATTGGCCCCATAACTAATTGAAGATCGGCTTTTCCTTGCAGTAATTTCTTGTATCATTCAATTAAATAAAGATTATTCTTAAGTACAATTTTTATTTATAGGGCCCACATAAAAATCAGTTATTTATATATATAAATACTATTTACACAACTAGAAATTTTAGTTAATGCCCTAATCTCGATCTTTAATAATATAATAATTTATGAAGTTTAAACAGAACATATTGAACATTGAGAATTGAATCATTTTAAAATTACTTATTTTAACCTAGCCGTGTTCATCTGGTATATTGGAGGGCATAACTCATTTAATATAAATCCCACATGTTATAAGCTTTTTATATTAGTTTAGAAAAGTTTAAAGTATTAATATTATAAATTATCATTGTCCTTTATTGTCTGCAATTGCGTAAAATACAATATAAACTACAATATTTACTACCGTTGCCACGCGCGCGATGTTTTTTCTGGCTTGCATCCGGTACGATGTGCCAAGTGCGAGTGGAATGTAGGAGTGACACGTGCGAAAGCTCAGTCTTAGTCTGCAACTAGACATCGTCGAGTGCCGGTATCATATTGATTAATTAAAAAATCTTAAATATTGACCTAATTATGAATGAATAATTATTTTTATTCTTAGAATAATTCATTTTAAAGAAATCGAATTAGTGCAGTTTCTAAGAAACGGTGACTAAATAGCGAATTTTATGAGTTCCATTGAGTATTGGAAAATGCGAAACAGTGATATTCTCTAGATCAAGAGAGTCCATCATCTTTAAGTACAGACTTGGGAACGTAACTGTTCCTAAGCAATCCTCTTTTTAAGATCTGGGTATTTTGTTTGATTCTAAGTTAAAATTTAGTTTACATGTATCGGACGTGTGTATGAGATCATCAAGAATATTGGGCTTCATCACATACATAGCACCTTAGTCATACGAGTGCTATACGATACATTGGTTCTGAGCTTGCTTGAATCAGGTTCCATTATATGGGCGCCTTATGACGCCTCGAATTCCCTCACATTAGAGAAGATACAGAAGAATTTTTTTAGATATCTTCAAATTAGGGAGTTTCGATTCTACCAAATTTTATACCCCAGCGGATGGGTACAGGGCTGCCTGGGGTATGTCAACCTCGATTTACTTGGCAATGCACTTCTTCAAGCTTTTGGTTGGCACAGTACATGACCCCCTTGTACTGTGCGAGTTGCCCTTATGAGCCTCACTACCCTCGAACTCATTCGTGTGTGCTTTTTCTTTCGCCAAATGCGAGGACATGTGCTCTCAGAAACTCTCTGGTAAACAGGGCTATAACTCTACTCAACCAATTATGAACACAACCACAACCGAATATGTAGATATATTTGATGCTAAATAGCGTCGTTTCATTATTGATATTTTATGTGAGATTGTGTTATTTTTGGCACGCTACTATTATATTTTTATGCTTTATTGGCGACCTGGGTTGTTCTGTAATACCAATTACGCATCGTCTTTATGAAATATAAATAAATAAATATCTTAAAAATTTCAAAAACTGTCACGAAAGTTGATTTTATTTTTAAATGAAATATATATTTTATAAGAGGGGAATTTATTATCCAAATGTCTGTATATACGCTTTATTGGATACGCTTAAATATGGTACAAACGCAGTGACCGCATCGTGTACATACGACCACATATTCTCGAATAATTTAATCAGTATAAACAAAATTAAACCCTAATCCTTGCTATATAGATTTGGCGACTTAATTCTAAAAACAATATTACGCGTCGGCGTTTAGCTTATTTTTTTCAATTACACTTGCCAACTCAATATACCAAGTATTAACCCGTCCGAATTGGTAACAAAACTTATTTTTGCAAACTCATATAATCAATTTGGGCTCCTGGGCGCGTGTTTATGACTCGGCCTTTATAAATAGACGGAGTACGTGTTATTTCGAAAAGTTCCCTATTACTTGTATGTCGATGATGGTTAATTATAGGCGAATAAAATATTCATCAGGCTCGCAGGTACAACCGGCGAGCTATTAAAAATTCACGGGGAGATTTGCATATTAAATGGAACGGGCGCTTCCGCTGTTTTACCGGAAGCTGATCTTTGCGAAATATTTCGGAAATTTTTGCAAAATAAATTGCGTTAATATTTAAATACACGGTGGCACGAAATATGTGCCGCTATTTGTTGGAGAACTCAGACGATCTGAAATATAAATGACAAAAAAAATTGAAATATTTGCGTATCATTCATTTTTCATTGAACAGAAAAGAGGGTGTTTGCGCGGATCGTGACCTCAGCGGTCAAAAATGCCATCGTTTCTTTTTTACATTAATTTTCATTCCCCCTCCCCCTCCGAGATTGAATCAACGCCCTTACGCCTTTTTTATAACAAATGATCCAGATAAATTAGCAGCAACTAGTGTTTTAGCGGTAATATCGCGCATAAATCTGTCGGAGGGCGGTCGATGCCATAGCCTCCTCCCTCCACCAGAATAATGTTATCATCGTACTTCTAGACATGTGTACTTGAATGACGGACTCCTAGCATGCCAAGGCAATTCCTCAGTCTGTCGCGTGTCGGACCGTAATATGCATGGGGGGAGCAGGGAGGCTCTTTGAGACCCCAGGGGGCTCTGGGAGACTCAAGGACCTCGGCCACACATCGTCTTGGGAATTGATGAGCGTACACTACATACTCTGGTCGTAACACAGAAATTAATACTCTAATTTTGAATCTAGTCTCAGTCTCTGATAACACGGTTGGTTTACGAAATAAGTAAATATAATATGTAATGGTATTTATTTAGTAATATCCTTTTTTTAAATATTCTAAAGATTTTTACAGCCACTTTTTGTCAAATATTTCTTTAAAAATAATAATATGTTTTTCAGCAGGTTATTTATGAGAAATTAATAAATTTTTACTTGATTTAATTTTTTAATAAGGTATAAGTGTTAGATATTAGTTAATAACTTATACTTATTATTAATACTAAGCAAATACCGTATAAACATATCATCCCTTTTAGAATTATTATTAATACATAAATACTAAATTTTTTTTAATATCATATCTAGTCTTATCTGACTATATTAACTCAGATTTCTCAAAATATTGATCAACTTTTAAAAAAAATTATTCATCATCAATGAACATCGTATTAAGGGATGGAAAATCTTGTTTATCAACCGGTGTTATGGCTTGTAGGTAACATGATGTTTCGATAATGTTAGTTAACCGCGACTGAGTTAAAATAGTAGTGGGATAGTTATCTGACGAAAACTTAAAAAATATGTTTATTTGTAGGTAGTTGACGCATTGGAATTAATAAACTTAATGCCATATATGTTGAATAAATAATGATGAAACAAATAATATATTAAACGAATAATATAAATTTTAATCTAACAGAAATAATATTAAAATTAGTTAGTGTCGTTAATTTGACACTAGGGGGAATAAGAGTGTAAGAGGCGCATTCCCCTTATTTCTTTGAAATCTATATCAAATCTTTATTGGAATTTTTCTGTTGTTTTACTAATCCATCGTAGTTAAATAAATAATTAATTAATTAAAAAAACCTTTATCATAATTTGACATTTTTTAGTTGCTAAGTAACCATTTTAATAATAAAAAAGCTAAAAAAACGCCTCGTCATGAACAAATAAAAATAATCTACAATATTACTAAACTTACTAAATACATATAAATATTATTAAATTTACAACAGTAGATTTTTTTTGGATTTTTCTCTTAATAATTATTGTCTCATGACTTAAATCCATATTTAAAAATAGGAAAATCTACTTTAAATATAAAATTTTCACATAAAATTTTTACAAGATATTTTTAAAATACTTAATAAATAAATATATTTAATCTATCCAAATTTATGAATGTGCTAGCGTAGCATCTTTGATACTTAGTTAATATTATTATTAGAATGTATAAGTATTAACCTAAGGAACAATATCGTAAAAATAAATCCAGCTTTTGTTCATTATTAATATAAAAGCTATTTTAATTACAATGGATTCGATTTGAGTTTTTTAAAGTCGTGAAGCGATTTAATATCATTATTGTTATTATATTTTTTATAAAACTATTATTCTACTTTTCCTCATTTCTGAGGAATGTGACCATCTGTATGATTCTCCGTTATAGAGAACCATGGGTATGGTTTTCATGAGAATACTGCAGTGGTTTTCCGTGGTCTTCTCCACCGCATTATTTTTTTTATACTGAAGAGCGCTGCTGCCCGCTTTCCAGCTTATATTTTTGACAATTATTTTTTTGTAAAATGAAGGGCGTCAGCCTCCACCCCTATGTAAGTTGCAAGTGTAAATATTATTGTGGAAAATTAATAAAAAATCGATTATAAGGGGAAAATATTGCCACATCATTTATTTTGCAATAAATGATAAAATTATCACAATTTTGCTTTTATATTGACTAATTTTCTGAAAGTATTATATGTTTGTATCTTACTTATTTTTTTTTAATTAAATAATTACTTATACAAATAGCATCATAAAATTTATTTTATTTCTTTAACTATAATTGTATTGCTTAGATAAAATATGTACACAAATTGAGAGAGTCATGATTACATAGATTTATTAATTAAAAGAGTATATAATTTACCATATTGTTAAGTCCTTCTGAACGCTATCTTTGAATTATTAATTCAGCAGACAAACTAACGGCGACAGTCGCAAAACCACAACACAAATTTCTAAAAATTACTAACAAAGGGGGCAAGGGTTGAGCGCGTCGCGCCGAGTTAACGTATTAAAGATTCAAATTTATATAAGTATTTATGTGAAAATTTATAGGGTGAAAAATATATTCGCAAAGCAAAGGCTTTGAAAATAAATAAAACGGCAGTGCGTTTGACAGGACCTCGGAGCGAGCTTAATAACATACACGTTGAGGTTTTGCCTGGGAGTTGTTTAAAAAATAAAATCTTTTCATATATTTTCCACACATAATAGCTCTGACACGGGCATATTATTAGTAATAAAAAAGTTATGGCAAAATACCTAATAAGTTTTCTTTGCATTTATTATTTTTAATTTTAAACAATATTCATGAGACACCGGTTACGAGCTCTGAAATCTACCTGTTATCTAGTTTTGAATAATAAAACGATAAAAGGTGTGAGTGTTCCACTTGCATGGCATTAGCGGTGTACGAGAAACGCATACACCCCTAGCTACACGGCAATTTGGTTAATGTTTAAGTTGTACTGGAAAAGTTTTCCATATTTAGATGAAGTTTTTCCGGGATAAAGCAGCATAATGGCGCTTTTATGCCTTTGTAAATATAATTTTGTCGCATGGTTATGTTTTATAGTTGGAGATTTCAGCGAAATTGCTGAATATATCGTTTGTATTTTGTATTTCGTATCTTTCAGCGTATTGTGTCCAAATATCAAACTAAGCCAAAATTGAGTATACTTAGAGACATAAATATTTAAATATGATTTTTAGTTTTGCCTCTACATCAACTATTTTTAATGAAATAATTTATATTACTTCTTGTAAGGCAATGCCTTTTTCTTTGATTTTTTATTGTCATACATGAAATAATTAAAAAAACATATTTTAATTACTATTTCGTTTATATTCTACTCTCACGATTACTTTTTTCTATTTTAAATATTTAATATTTAAATCAATCTTATTTTTGTTCTACAATTATCAAATTTCCTCTCAGCTTAATTGATTTGAATTTTATGAAAAATATTTATAAATCGATGCCTAATTCCTACTAAATATATAAAACGCCTCTAAAATGTAGCATTAATTGCACTCAGAATCGTATATTTTTTAATAGAAAGAAAAAAAATATTAACCCTTCACTTTTCCTTACATATAAGAAATGTGAATTTTGTTAAAATTATCATTATGATATTCAAAGTGTCTACTTATTTTTACAGAAATATATGGCACTGACTTTTCCTTAAAAATGTTAAATTCAATACGTATTTACGTAATAGTTAGATCTTACATAATCAGTATTTTCATGTTCATAATATAATTTATTTATAATATAGAATTTGATGTTTATAACAGGGCTTAGAACCGTTATGTTTTTTTAGTCTCGGTTTAATTTAAAAAAATATATTTATTCGATGTCGACTTATTACTTTTTTAGTGTTTAAAATGAGGGCAAAAACAGAAAAAAACACTGTAACAGTTTTTTGTAATACCGGAGCTGAACCAAAATGAAATAATTTTTAATATGAGTTCAATTTAAATATTCAATACCGATAAAATCATTTAAATAATCGTTCGAAGTTGAACTGAAAACTGAAAAATCGGTTACATTTGAGAACAAAGACTTGAGTCGAATTAAATTATTTTTTAATCAACTGGAGCGAAAACTGAACCGAAAAAAATATTATAAACCCTGCTTTTAAGCATTTTTAATTTTAGGTTTTGCAGACTCTGAAGCTTTGGAGATTCTATTTTGACAACACTGCTTTTTGCAATCTTTTATTATCTAAATTTCAATTACACATAGTTTAAAGATGGTTATGTTCGCATAATATTTTTGTAGTTAATCTCGTAATAAAACGTATGAATATTTTTCAATACTATAGTTTTTTTTATTTGCAATCAATCGAAACGGTATTGAAAATATTTGTTGATTTTATTTGCAGTATTTTAACGAATTTATATGTATGGTAAATAAGAAAACCATCTTTAAATATATATTTTGATATGTTGAAGTTTTTCAAAATTAAAAATTAAGAGCTAAATATATTTAAATATTTTCATATTAATTATAATTAATATGTATAAAATGAATTATCATCTCCATTAAAAATAAACCGATAATATTATGTGTTATTTGTGTGAACGATATACTTCTTGAATGTTTTAAATAGAAAATTTAGTAAATCGTTAAAATATTTATTAAGTGAGCAGAAAGATGTGAAAGCTATGCCGTAAATTTAATATATGGCACTATATAGCAACTTTCAGTAATGACATCAAACAGCGCTCACTTTGGTCTCACGAGGGACATCAGGCAGTGGTCCTAGCTCAGTCCAAGCGCAAAATTGTTAGCCTCGTCATCCCGTATAAACCACACTGACCTACAAAGGCTTTAATTGTCAGGACGCATCCTTCCGCATAGCCTTTGGCAGTCCACAGGACGATTTGTGATTCTGACCTGCTCATAATTAGGAGTCACAAAGACTCAACATTAATATCTGACACTGTGTTGCTATTCAAAAACTTGGAGAGGAAGAGGGAGGGAGTTTCGCCAATTAATCTCTGGCCTTGTCTGGGATATCTCCGGGGGTAATTTTGACAAACAAGTGTTTGTAATTAATTAACATACCGAGAGAGTTGGCGCTTTTCATTATGAGTCGCGTCTCAGTGTCTATGCGAGTGTGTCACCTTGTCAAGATTGTCGCTTGACGTGTGTATACGACGCCGAGCTTTTGTTTGTTTGCGTACGGCTCTGAATACATTAAGTACACAGACGCTGCTCGACGAACTTTGTTAATGAATGCTAAAAATATTTCATAAAACTCGGTTAAATAAACAATAAACAACTTCAAATGATCAATAATGTATAATTGACTAAGGCCTAATGATGCTTTGACATGAAGCAGTCTCTCAATCATCTCAAAGTTTGACCTTTCGTATATGCAATTATTTGTTTCAGTAAAAAAAATAATATAACTAATCGAAAAGTACAATATAACTACATATATGAAACGGATAGAATTTACAGTTTTTTAATGCGATAATAAAATTATTTAAACAAACCCTGTTCATAATATTCTGTTAAATATTTTCTGTTATCATCTCTCATCTTGCCTCAAATAATATGAGCTTTTTTCAAATAATCTTTCGAAAAATTTTCATGATATTTCATATGCACCAAGTGATTATGAACTTTGATTTTTTCATATCAATATAAATGTTCCATCGACTTAGGTGATAGTCCGAATATTGAATATTTGATGAAGATAGCGGATATTGCAGAACTTGGAGAAATCCTATCTAAAGAAATCGACTTTAGTCGATTTTTAATCGACGCAGCACCTTCTTTATTTTTACTAAACGGGCATAATACGATCTGCTGTAACTGTCTAACCAAGTGTTAGTAACTCATAGTAAATTATTCCTAATAGATCCCACTGAATACAAAAAAGAACGTAAGACAATAAATATAAAAATATGATAATTCGTTGTTCAAAGACTGTTTGTAAATTTCATTGCCTATTTTGTCCTTTGATTTTAATATTTTCGTTTACTATTGACAATGGAAAATAGAGTAATTGTGTAAATTTTTTGATTCTTATATGTTCTGCTTCACATAATATATAATATAAAGGTAAGATAATTGCTTAAAAATATTTTTGCTGAATTTTAAAAGCATTATTCGTTGTAGTTCAATTATAAAAGCATCCTATACTGACTGAGGTAATTTTCAAAGTTTGTCTGGCGTAGAGTACTTTATAATACTATCTTAAAAATGCAAATAAAATATACCATCATAATACAATAAAAATAATAATATACATCATTAGCAATGTCTTTAAATTTATCATGGCACGTTTATGATTTTTTTTGTTAAAATGTAGATTTTAATGCTATTTTTGATTTGCTAACTGCATAAAAAATTAAATGGTGTTCAGCTGAGGTTATAAATGATTGTTCATATAATTAGGATAAACAGTATATTATTAGATAAGGTCGTATTATATTCCAGTATAATTTGAATACTAATTTTTAAATGATCATTATTAATAGGTTTCTTTTATTTAAGATAAATCCCAATTTGAAGTATATATCACATGTCTAATTAAGCAACAATTTTGAATTGGATGTTTCTCGATATAATAATATAATGATATAACCGGATACACTCATTAAAAATATTTTTAGACTGACCTTAGAGCCACAAAGGAGAAGCTTTTCGTACATTTTATTAAAAATATCTAATTTTAGATTATCGTTCATATTAATTACATCGAAAATTGTTCGCGGGATTAACAGCCATTTTTTAATTCATTAAGAAAAAATGTAAAAGCCTACGCTTTCCCATTCTACGATCAGAAACTTCAGCGTCGTCTAATCTCAACAGAACATAGCGCGGCAACCGCATTCAGTACAATAAGTTACGCTCGGCGTGATTGCGAGCCACAGGTTAACCGCCATCCACACCCCCGCGTCCAATTAACTCTGCCGACTGGTAGTCAGATACCGTCAAAGTCCGTTACGCGCCATCCGCGACAACTCGGTTGGCTTCGCCATGCCACGCCGCAATTCGGCTCGCCCTGGCCCCAGTCGGTCTAGTGAGAAGTTATAGTTGCGAACTTATTGTCATATTTATTGCATTGTAAATAAAGCTAGCGAAGCCCGTGAAAAATGCAACTGCTGCACTTAAATCAACGGCTTAAGGCTGCCGAGTGCAAGCTCCTGCTCATGCGGCTTCTATGCACTATATAGACGACCGACAAATTGAACGCTATTAAAAGCGATTTGAACAATAGCCGATGAAAATCGATTAAAGAAAACGTGGGAAATAAGCGTAATCCATTTGATTTATATTATTATACGTTACTAAGGTTATTACTTCAAAACAAATACCATTTTTAATTTTACTAGATGATAATTATATAAAATTCTTCTTTTCTCATTTAGCAAATAGTTTATTATGATTTTCACATACTCTTTGTGATAATGCATATAAAGATAATCGCTTTTATGAAATCATCATTGCGTATTGAAAGTATCTTCTGATTATATTATTAGGGGTACCCATAAGTTATGTCGCTGCGCTATCTTTAAAATAGTCTCCTTCAGTATATTAGGCAGTAAGGACGTGTTATAATACGTTTCGCTTGTGTAGCAGCTCGTGGCATTTAGACAAAAAAAACGGTTTCTTTATCCCTCTGACGACAATGGGAGTGACGTGTCCGTCGGAACAACATCTGCGGATATGTATACTTTTTCCATAACATTTGAAAAAGAAAGCGACAGAGGCTACAAAGGATATTTGCGAGATTTACGGTGACATATTAGATGTCAGGAAATGCTAACGATATTTCAAAAAATGTAAATCTGGTGATTTGTGTTTGGAAAACGAGCCTCGAAGTGGACGATCCGTCCAGGCGAATGAAGCAGCCGTGAATTCTGCAATTGAAGACGACCCGATGTTGACCATTGAAAAAATTATCGAAAGGTCGGTACATCCTCGTCCAGTACTCCAAAGGATCCTAAAGAAGTTGGGAAAGGTTCGTAACATGTTTTACGTGCCACATTACGCATTTACGCGTGACCTCATGTTGCGAAATTGACGTGAAAATCTGTATCCTTGGATGGGTCAAATCTTTGCATCTTCCATATTCGCCGGATCTCGCACCATCTGATTTTTACTTATTTCGTTCTATGGAACATTTTCTAAGAGATCAAAATTTTAATTCCTTAGAAGAGGTGAATGAACAGCCCTTTCAGACTATTTTCAGTCAAAACCCGGAGAGTTTTACAAGAAGGGCATGGATGATTTGAAAGAAAGGTGGCAGAAGGTTATAAATAATATGGGGAATTATTTTGTATAAGAAAAGTTAAATAAATTATAATAAAAGTTGTTTTGAATTTCATTAAAAAAAAACGACTACTTATGGGTAATACTAATATTTAAAATATTTCAATCGTTATTTTAAACTGTAAAAATAATATATATCAAAAGTAGCTTAGACTATGGACGGCGCAGGACTGCTTCGAGTTGCAGCGCAACACAGCGCTTAGCGACGAAACACTCCCCCATCCCGCTGCCGCCCCGCATCCATCCAATATACGACGCTGGTGGCGCTAAATAGCAGTCAGCGCTCTTCCTCTACACAGCGCAGCGTAACACTAAATATAAATTTAATATATATTTTTAATTTATATTTTTTGTTAATTTATAATTTAATTTATATTTTTATATATATACATAATAGACACAATAAATGGACGAGCCGCCCCTGACTGTGCATGTATTATTTAAATTGAATTATTCATTATAATAAAGCAGAATTCATTGG
The DNA here is from genome assembly GCA_022495035.1 of Philopotamus ludificatus. Classification (NCBI taxonomy): domain Eukaryota; kingdom Metazoa; phylum Arthropoda; class Insecta; order Trichoptera; family Philopotamidae; genus Philopotamus; species Philopotamus ludificatus. The sequence goes on along the minus strand of JAGXCT010036618.1, from coordinate 150,771 downwards.
CATAAAAAATATTTTACAACAATATAATATAAAATTCCAAATTTTACGTTTTTCTTTTTAAATAATTACAAATCTTTTTGCACTTTATAAAAACATTATATTCTACTTTTAAAAAGCGAATTTATTATTAATTTTTCGTACATTATTTAGTACTAAAATCACAAAAATAAACGCGAATCGCATTATATAATTAAATGTAATTTAATTCAACAAAAGCATATGTATAGTTAACCCTCATATGGCTTTGAAAAAACCCGAAGGACGCCGCTATAGAAACCTGCTCTATAGAAGACTATGCACTCATAAAAATGTACGGGTTAGGTTTTTTTTTATACATTTAACATTTTTAAACATTTTTGGTTAATTAAAAAAATATATAAATATCTTTAATTGAATCAAAACATGTTATTATATAGTTTTTATGTAAAAGAATTCGTTTAAAACGTTTAATAATTTTAATTTCCCAAAAATGTTTGTCATTCTTGTATACTAGAGGGTTATTAGTGATACCCATTAAACCGAGTTGTCACAGTTTGCAGTATTCTGTTTAATATTACAGTGATTATGGAGCAGAGTTTCCTGTATTCTGAGACTAGCGGTAAGCTGGTTTTGTGGTTAATCAATGTATAACTTGCACGACACCACACGCTCTGTGACCGATACTAATAAAATAACTAATGCGTAAAATAACAATAATGTAGTATATTCTTTAATGCTAATTAATATCATTAATGCTATGGATTTGTTATACGGTAAACTCGACGATCGACCTAATGGGAATGGACCGGATGATGGCGCTCGATGGGAATGGGTATTATGACATTTTACGACGTTCGCTTACGTTTCATTTTGCAAAATCCCGTGGTCAATTTTCAGACGGCAATTAACGTTCAGCGCTTATCTTATTCAGTGTCAGTCGTTATATCCTTTTTTTCGAAAATTTATTTTTTTATCGTACTGAAGATTTGCATTTGCTCGGGAAATGACCCTCGTTTCGCTCAACGGATGACCCCGCCCGAAATGGGTTAGAAACAATTTGACTGCACCCTAACGAGATCATGGAGGGTTGGATCGTTGGTAATTAGGTAATTTTTGGCCTCATTACGTACAAGACCCTTTTCAACTTTAGCCCAATGTTGTGCAGAATGGACATGTTTATGGTTTTGTCCTCGTTAAATGCAGCGGACTTAAGTAATTAGAATTCTGCATTCTTCCGGAACGAAATTTTGCTCGCGAAATTAAGTAATGAAAATTCAACGAATATTTTAATTTTATATTCCTTTTATTTCGGCCAAATCCAATTAATTAACATGAATGAATAAATAGAATAAATGCATTCAATATTTTTTTCAATTATTTAGGTCTAATTCCAGCAAAAAAATATAATAAATAACGTATAACAGTTACATTTTAAATTACATCTCGATAATAGAACATAATTTTCAATATAATATGTAGTTTTTTCGAAGTTTATATGTTTATACACAACATATTATATTTATTAAACTAATTTTCCGGTTTGAATGTGAAATATCATTTTCTAAAACATCATTAATTATGCTCAATTATTGTTAGGGTATTTTATTTAACTAGACATAATTGGTTATAGAAATGAAAAACTACTATCTACCATACCATTAAAATTGATGGTCAGCTTCTCATTACATTTTTTTATATTACAGTCAACATAAAGCTGCATAGAGTTGACCAGGGGCCCAATTGAACTTTGATAAATACCCAACAAAACAGTGCAAAAATATGTACATGTTGGTGTACACATATCCTTGTTTGTATAAATAAATCTGGTCTCTAACGAATTTCTCACCACAGAGCCAGTATACCCTGGGAAGGAAAACCCTAATCTGCTGACCAATAATCGGTCTAGTCTTGATACTTTCGCTCCTCTTCCTTCTTTCTATGGGACCCCTCTCTGAGGAGGTCTTTCCCATGATGAAAGGATTGCTATTGCCCGACAGGGCTAATAATCACTTGCGACCGGCTACTTGAGACTCGTTTTCGGCAGATGTGCGTATGTATGCGCTGTGTATATCTATATAGATGTGCGTGTGTGGTCGCTCGTCACTCGTCACTCGTGACTCGTTAAAAGCAGATAACGCCTTAGAGAAGAGAACAAACGAATACCGAGACAAACCCCCTCCTACTTGCCTGGACACAGTTGAGAGGGTAAAATCCGATACCAACATGGTAGAAGATGTACGTCCAATGCCAGCAATGGCCAAGAGAGGGAAACTCTTTATAAAAAACCGCATACCAAGACGGCTCGGGTCCCCGCGGTATGGACACGAAAGGGGAGCCCTCACGTCACGTTTGAGACTCAGGTTCCTTTGGCCTCGACTACCATGCGAGAGTTTGGTAAGGTCCATGCCCTCATCGAGTGAGAGCCTTGTGACTGGCAAATGATGATGATGATGATGAAGTAACTATACGTAGTTGTTTTAACCTTTTACACTCGAAATTTTTTGTCGTAAATCGAAGTCCTCAATACCACCAACTCTAAGCGTTTTTTAGGATTAATCAACTTTGCAATAGGCTCAATATAATTAAGAAGGAAGAATATTATTAATTAATAAGTTTTTCTTAGTGTGATATTTTACATAACAATCTCCAATATGAAGTCCCTTGTTTTATGCCTTCAAACAGCTTTCTTAGTCCCTACATTACTTTCTTAGTATCTACAATTAAATATAATAGTTTGGCTCTTATATCGTGTAAATGATTTTTGATGCATTCGTTTGCAGCTTAATATTGTTTCTATTTTAATAAAACGAATTCCTAAACTCTTTTAATCCCTTTTCGAACATTCTTAAGAAATATTTTGGCCCTCAAACTTTGATGATCTAAAACATAATCGACACATTATTTTTTATTGTTAATATTAAGTCTTGATACATTAAATCAGAGAATAAAAGTTACCAAACTTTGTGGCAAATGTTTGACAAAAATTATCAATCGTACAACGAGACCAACATGGGACCAATTTGGGACCCTAATTGTGACCCCAAGTTTTTGATTTTTCTCAAATAACTCTTTTAATATAAATTCAACATCTCTAAAACTTATTGCATTTGCTTAAAAATGTCTAAAGAATAAACATTATAAATATGTCTAAAGCGAAAAAAAAAACAAAACAATATTCGCTTCTGTTGCCACAGGCGCAACGTTTTTTGTCGCTCGCATCCGGTACGATGTGCCGAGTCCATGTCATATTGATTAGGTTAAAATTCAAAATATTGTTTTTTTTAAAGTCAAAATATTAATCAAAGGTTCATCAACCGCTTCTGACGATGCGGATGTTTTCCAGCTACCCTGTTATTTTCAGCAAATGTATGAGTATAGTCAAAAACAATGTCTTTGATAAGATATGCACGAAGCTAACGAAATTATCGTCTTAACTAACAATTTAAATTATTTTTACGACACGAAATATAACAAAAATATATTTTCATCCTATTCTTGATCAACAGAATTAAATTTATGTTAGCGCTTGCGAACTCGATACTCACACGACCGGTTTCTTAGCCTCTTCCTCTCTTTCTTCTCCCCGACCTTGCCCTATATCCGGCATTATCCGGTTAAACATTAGTCGCAGTTTGGTCGTGATCCACTTGGTCCAGATAATTTGTTGCGGCCGGATTTGACGTGTTGTATATCCCCCCTGGGTCGTTTGTTTGGCCGTGCTGCGTGTCCCACCAACTGCCGACTGAAACTCCCGTATTTCATTTAACTCTGAGAAAACTTTTCGTATAAAATCAACAGTCGGTCGACTGGATGCCACTAATTGAGGCCACCGAGTTTTTCTGCCGGTTTTCATTTCAATTCAGCATGTGACCAGAATTAACTTATTACCCAGAAATTAATTAAATATTTTTTTTTGTGTGATCGTATAACAGACAGATGATATTTTAGAAAAATGTATCATTTGCTGCGTTCGATTTTTATTTTCGCCAAAAATGTATATTTCAACCAAAACGTATACCATACCAAATCCTGCCTATAAATCATAAACAATATAAAGAGTAGCTATATCTGCATTTCCATGTGTACTAGAAATTTCAATTCTTATAGCAATTCCAAACCATTGTTGTCCATTTGAGTGCAATTGTACTGCGGCCGGTACAGCAATCATGATTCTTTTGTTGAGCCAATCGTAAACTGCAGTCGCTTACAAGATATGGATTTACTAACGGAATTTTTAGATTGCTCTTCTGGACAATACACGAGAAACTGGAAATATAATAGAGAGGAAATCAAGCAGAAATTAACAATTGCGATTCGTGTCTAAATAAATGTGACCAATTTGAACCTTAAAGGTCGTTTATTCAATACGATTTGTAAATAAATACTGATAAAAACACAAACATAAATAAAAAAAACTAGTAGCAAAAGCAAATATTCATAACGTAAAATATTTACAATCCACTCGAGATGTTGACGAGTCTTTCTGTGTAAGTGGCTAATAAATATTTGCTACATTCAAACGCTTTGATTAAATCAAGTGACTTTTTTCGTCATTTCAAAGCAACGTCGTTTGAGAATCCGTATATTTAATTTATTACAAAATTATTCGTTTTTCGTGTCTCCCATTGATTTACGTTAACATCTTAATCACAATGTCTCGTTCTTTCTCCATACGTGCGTTTCTCTGTATTTCGTCATGTCGCCAGTGGCGCCGTTAAAAATTTATCGTAATTGCGTTTAATTATTTATTAGTTATATGATCATCTGACGTGTTCATCTTTGTGGTGACTTATGATCTTAGCTCGCCCACAATGCCTTAAAAAAATTACATAAAAAATGTCATTCCTATGCTCGATTATATTGTCGAGTATCTTTGGGGTCATCTTTGTCAATAAAAAATGTCGTTGGACAATGCAATTTGATCATAAATCATATCGATGAATTGTGTTTCTCAATACATTGGAATACAGTTAAATGTAATGAAAATTTTAAATGGTTATGATTTATTATAGTTAAAGTTGTATATATTTGTGGTAATGCAAAAAATCTAGTTATTCCCACATGCGACAATTTCTTAAATTTCACTATAATCTTTTTTGTATTTTTTTTTCTCACATACCTGGATAATTTCATTTTAAATATATTTCGTGCTGTATCCGTTGACGAACGTTGGTGATCATGACTATATTTGTCTTGTCCATTGGTGCTCCGATCAAGAAAGTGGCATCTCCCCCAAACGTAGGTTCCCAAGTCAGGGCGTGGTTAAATGTAGACTCATTTTATAAAATATAAAAAGTGCTTTGTGAGCAGGGACGCAAAAAGCAAATGTAAATATACGATTAGTGCGGTTTGGCATCTCACAATAGAGGTTAAATACTTGGAAAGCAAGTTGGAAACAGCTCGCAGACACAGGGTGGGAGGTGGTGGGAAAAGTATTATATTTAAAAAAAATCAGGACGTGGTTAGTCTTCAGGGTGTACTTCTTCCTATAATCTTGCTCTGAAGATTGAATTTCAGAGTAATCTGTTCTAGATGTCACAATTTATTACCGAAGTAAATGCGTATGTTTATTTTTATGGTTTTATAATCAATTTGATTTCACAGATGTCCCAAATAATAATTAATTATTTAGTATCAGTCAAACTATAAAGTATTCAGTTGTTAGTTTATTTAAAAACAATACCATACGCTAATTTATATTATGTAAACATATGTACAAAAACTATGCTTGTATACAGGAGCGGCTTACTTATATGCAAATTAAGAAACAATATATTTTTTTATAATAAAATATATTGTTTTAGACTAAGACATTCTTCCGACCGAAGGCGAAGCTTTAGACCAAGCCGCACTCAAGAAAAAACTATAGTATTGCTTTAAACATCAATCTCGTAGGTCTGCTGAGAGTACGGGCAGAACTGTCATCCGGTTCTTCCCCAATATACTAGCTCGAGTAAAGCAGCATTGGTTTGTTCTGATCACTACGTGTTCCAGTTTGTCAGGGAACATGGTTTCTTAATGCAAATCTTCATCAGGTGAGCCTCGGGATGATCCGACTCGCAAGTTCTCTGCCTTCAATAAACAATCATCGGAACACATTTTTTGGGAGTGTCTTTAGATGCGATGGTTACCACGATGGCTCGTCGTGAGAAGTCAACATTTAGACTCACCGAAGGGCGCGCCCTCTAAGGAAAGGAGTAAAGCGAATGTTTTTTTTTAGTCGATTACAGAAACGATTTTGATTTCATTTTGAATGGTGCATTTATAATTTGTTAAATAATCATAAATTATGTAAATATGAACAATATTTCTTTATCTATGTACTATTATTCCCTTCTATCTAGCATCATCAGCATCATTCATCATTTGCCAGTCACAAGGCTCTCACTCGCTGAGGGCATGGACCTT
>JAGXCT010036618.1:129269-143837 GCA_022495035.1 Philopotamus ludificatus | reverse complement strand
CGTTAGAGACCAGATTTATTTATGCACACAAGGATATGTGTACACCAACATGTACTTATTTTTGCACTGTTTTGTTGGGTATTTAACAAAGTTCAATTAAGCCCCCGCTCAACACTATGCAGGGTTATATGGCTAACCATCAATTTTATTGGTATGGTAGATAGTTGTGATTCATTTCTAATAAATTATTGGTGGCTACCCCCCCCCCCCCCGTTAGGGGTTGGGAGGTGATAAATAGATATTCTAAATCCCTGTGTAATTCGTAGGAAAGTTATAGGGGGTGGCCCTTAGAGTGGCCGCCCCCTACACCATATTTCACTTTTTGCAGACGATTTCAAAATATTTCGTTTTATTACTTCAGTGAAAGATGCACTTTCGTTACAGCTGGACATTGATTCTTTATTAAAACGGCTTCCATTAGGTATTATTAAGGATAAAATAAATAATTGGGCATTGTATTAAGTAATGGAAAATGTTAAACAATGACATTTTCTATATCAAAGGAGCCCATCATCTTTAATTACAGACTTGGAAACGTAACTCTTTCTAAGCAATCGTCTGTTAAAGATCTGGATATTTTATTTCATTCTAAGTTAAAATTTAGTTTACATGTATCGGACGTGTGTATGAGATCATTATAAATGTTGAGCTTCGTCTTGAAAAATTCTCATCACATACGTAGCACCTTAGTCATACGAGTGCTATACGATACATTGGTTCGGATCTTGCTTGAATCAAGTTTTATTATATGGGAACCTTTTAAGAAAATTCAGAAGAAATTTCTAGCAATATCTATATGAGAGAGTTTGGATTCTACCCAAGTTTATACCCCAGCACATTGGTACAGGGCTTTCTGGGGTATGTAACCCTCGAAAAAAGAAGGTCGATTTACTTATCTATACACTTCTTCAAGCTATTGGTTGGCGTTGTACATAACCCCCTTAAACTGTGCGAGTTTCCCTTAAGGGCGTGTGCTTTTTCTTCCGCCAAATGTGAGGAGAGGTGCTCTCAGAAACATCACTCACATTACTATCATGTTTTTATGCGAGATTTGGGACTTTGGTTGTTCTGCAATGCCAATTACACATTGTCTTTATGAAAATACATATATTTTATTTAATAATTTAATTAGAAATATGTCCCAATCACTAAGCAATGGCATCAGTGTCGACTGATTTACGATCACAACCATGTCTGGTTGATCTGTCGGTAGGATAAAGCAGTTGACGGGGCAATGAAATTAAAATTGCGCCACCCCACTGTGAAATCGCGTGTCCAGGATGACTCAGGCAATGAAAATTAATGGTGAGACACGGTGGCCAAATGGAATTACGGATGAGTCAAGGAAAAGCAGCCAGCGAGCTAGCTCCGACTTTATGACAGCGCCAGAAAACTGGATATTAATAGTGAATGTGGACAGCGGGATGGAAAAGTGATGTATTCGTCAAAATGAAAAATTGAGCAGGGGGATGATGGCTCTGTTAAGGCTTAGGTAAAACACGCTTTAATACCCGATGCTTCTCACGCAACGGCAGACATGATGGATTGATGCAAAATATTCGGCATATATTACGCTATCCGTGCTCGTTACCACTTCTGTCACATTCATTTACCATATCTGTAATAATAATACATAGCCCACTGATTCCGCTGCCGTGATATATACACGCACGGTGTACGGGCTTAATATCACCGTGATACTACATAATATAATATCGAATTAATTCCATCAGAGCACTCGATAGTTGGCGGTCGGTAATGTACAGTGCTGTTTATAGAAAATTGTGTTAGACACGTGATTTATGATCGGTCGGTTGTATATCATACGTGCGAACGAAACACGTATCGCGTCTAATTTGCATTTGCACAATGTGCAAATTTAACGCGTCTGCAGCTAATCCGACGCAACGGCGTCTGCCCGTTTGTACGCGACGAATCGGTAATATACAATAAGGAGATGCGCGTGAGAATGTCGGGAGAGTTTTTGCATATTTCCTTTTTTAATTTTATTTAACATTTTAAATTATTACTTGTGGTAAAACCAAAAATTATATACTTCTTTAGATAGGCTTCCCTATCACGTCGATTTTATACGTCAATTTTATTAGATAATTTTTAAAAGCTTTATAATTTTAGGGGTACCAAAAATGAATCCATTTTTTTTAACATTAAAAATATTTATTAAATATATTTTTTTAAATGTTATAATATATAATCTCCATCGTTATCTATGACTGTTAGCTATCTTTCAGGCAATTCCTCTTCAATAAAAACTTTTAGGTTTTAAGTCAAAATTGATATTTAAGTGATTATCGACATCTTGCAATTTTTTTAATTTTTTGTCCCTTAGCGAGTGTTCCATCGATTTAAATAGATAGAAATCAGATAGGTCAAAGTCTGGCGAATATGGAGGATGCTTCAAGACTTCATAATTTAAATCCATAATTTTTTTTCTTGTCATCTTTGCACTGTGAGGGCGTGCGTTCTCGTGCAACAGAATTACTCCCTTTCTATTGACCAAACTTGGACGTTTCGTTATCAATTTTTCATTCATTCTTTCGAGCTGTTGACAATAGAGCTTTTCATTTACCGTATTTTCTGGTATTAACAATTCGTAATGGATAATTCCTCGAATATCCCACCAGACACACAAAAGCGCCTTGCGAAGGGTAAGACCAGGCCTAGGGGTGGGAACAGGTACATCCTTCTTCGAAAGCCATTGTTTTTTTCTAGTAACGTTACACTATCCATTTTTCATCGCTGGTTACAATTCTGTCCAAATATTTTTGATCCTTTATGTCTCGACAACAAAGAGTCGCACGTACTCATTTGCACCTCCTTGTTCATTTCGGAGAGCTCATGAGGAATCCAAACACCAAACCAAACACACATGTTTGCCGATTCAAGTGATATTGCACTATTGACCATGGAGTATGCAATTTTTGGGATAATTCCTCAATACTTGGAAGAGTATCGGGTTCCACTGTGGCCTTCATCAAATGGATTGCTTTTTGTTAGCTTTTCTTATTTTATTCATATCTAATAAAATATTTTTGACTGATCATCAATAAAGAAGAGTTAACGAGTTGAAGCTCTTAAAATATCTCTCATAGGTAAAAAAATATTATTATAATATTGATACTAGGTAGAACGTCAATATCGAAAGCTTCAAAATTGCTATTGAAATTAAATAAAATTTCAAAATAATTAGGAATACACCTCAACTATTATACAAATATGAAAATGGTCTATTTGTGTGACAAATTATTGCTGGCGATAAATAATGGATACTACACAATATTTAAAATAACGAAACACAACTACTTTGTTCTATATTTAAGCCGAAAAAGCCATTTCTTTGTTTTCGACGGCATTCTTTGTTAGTGATTCATTATGAGTAATTAAAAGCTGATATGAGAAAGGTGTATTGTGACCAAAATGCAAGAATATAATGAATAATTACTTAAAAGATTTTAATCAAACAAATATAAAATTCATTTACTAATAAAAATGATTTCATATATAATTATAATCTTAGATTTATTGAAAACAAATAAAGTATTTAAAATGATAGCTTTGTTAAAAATAAAATAGGTATCTAAAATCGTCAAAAATAATAATAATTAAATTTTATACACTATATTTTAATTAGAAAAATATATTTCTAACGAAACGTCTAATGTTTTAGCTTTTTGTATGTTATTACTATTCTTTGTTGTTAAATTTCTTATTATTGGGATTTTTTTTATTATTTCTTATTATTGGGTTTTGCACTTCTGTGTTATTTGTTTCACAAATTGATTATCATGTCCTAATATCCAGGCATACAAATCTGCAAGACCGGTTTGATTATTAAAGCTCATTCTAGATTAGAATATTCATTCTGAAAAAAGCTATCATTTTAAATACTTTATTTGTTTTCAATAAAAAGACAATGCGTGATTGGCATTACAGAATGACCCAGTTCGCCAATCACGCATAACACATAATAATACATGAGAAAAATATATAACACAACAACAATATATATTACAATAAATTGAAAAAAAGAATTATAAAATTTCATATAGGATATCAACAAAACGGCTATATTTGACATCGAATATATCCACATATTCGGCCAAATGGCAACAAAAAAGTGGCGCCCATAAGGACAACTCGCACAGTACAAGGGGGTTATGTATTGCGCCAACCAATAGCTTGAAGAAGTGCTTGCTCAAGTAAATCGATCTTCTTTCTCAAGGGTTACATACCCCAGGCAACCCTGTACCCATATGCGCTGGGGTATAAACTTGGGTAGAATCCAAACTCCCTCATGTAGAGATACCTAAGAAATTTCTTCTGTATCTTCTCTAATCTGAGGGAATTCGAGGCGTCATAAGGCGCCCATATAATGGAACTTGATTCGAGCAAGGTCCGAACCAATGCATCGTATAGCACTCGTATGACTACAAAGCATGTATGTGGTGAGAATTTCAAGACGAAGCCCAATATTCTTGATGATCTCATACACACGTCCGATACATGTAAACTAAATTTTAACTTAGAATCGAACAAAACACCCAGATCTTAAACAGACGGTTGCTTAGGAAGAGTTACATTCCTAAGTCTAAAATTAAAGATGGTGGGCTCATTGTTTCACATTTTCCAACACTTAATGGAGTATGATTTAATATTGATCAATCTCACAAAGAATCAATGTCCAGCTGCAACGAAAGGTCATCTTCCATTGAAGTAATGGATCTAAAATATTTTTAAGTCGTTTGCGAAAAGTCTTTGAAAGACTTTGAAAAGTTCCTTGGCCAAGTCTGAAACTGGGACGACTTATCGATAGGCTGAAAAATATGACGAAGAGGCCTTAGTTAGTTCATCTTGACATGCTTTTAGAACGAAAGAAGGTATAATGATCGGTCCATTGATCGTTGTTTCTGAAATTAATTTTCCAAAAGCAAACGTCATTTGAGCTTTGTCTACGGTGTCGATGATTAGCTGTGGTGCATTCGAATAGTAGGATGATAAACTAATATCGCGATCAGTATGAGTCCCGGGGTTGTCGAATACTGACTGGAAGTAGATTATAAGATAAAATTGTGAGCCCTCATTAATTAAAGCTGCTGTTAGTTTTAAAATTATCTCATTTTGCACTAATAAACGTTAACAATGCGTGAAAATCTTTAGTGACTCTTGTTATATCAAAACCATTTAAAACAAAAATTGTTTAATACATTTTTTAACAACAGTTTAACAATATAATTCAAAGTAATATGCAGAATATTTCTAGAATATTTTTTTTTATTATTATTGAATCAATCGTAATCTGTAAACTATTATATTTAGTTGCTTTTATCTCAACTATCAAGTTGATGTTCATAGAATAATTTAATACGATTTCTATTCACTATGAATGTGTATTAAATTACTTTGGCTTTGTCTTTTCCAACCATCTAATTTTTCAATGTCTAATTCAATGAAAATTTCTCAGATCCAATAACATTACTTTAAAAACCTGCACTCAAAACCTACTATGTGAATACCTCGTAGCTTACACCAAGTATGTTAGCCTCGAGTCAATTAACACTAACCAAGTGTTACGATTTAATAAATTAATATATAATACATTTTGTTAAAAACGCTAAATTATCGTTTTTCTGATTTTTTTTTTGTATAACAAATTATTTTTTATTATTTAAATAGAAGATTTATTAATGCTATGTACTATTTAGCAACGATGTTTTTTTCATCACTACGTAAGTACACTACGATACAATTTAGTCTACTCACGGTAAATATGAAATATACATATTTAGATTCAGTAATAGGTATAATTTTCAACCCTCCTCGACGAATACTTGATCGTAATATGTTCAAATATTCTGTAAATGCGATACGCGATTACAAAACGATTTTCAGGGTCGCATTGCGACTCAATGGCAAAAAAATACAATTTTACGATTTTATTGAATATCCTCAATTAATATAAAACAGTGATGACCATGCTGATTCTAGAAGAACGATGAATCCGATCATACGATGATTAATATACTCTGCTGGTCATCGCAAGGGGATGTTTTCCTAAATACCGTCAGCTATCAGAAATTTTATGAATGAATATTATAAATAAAAAACAGCAAGAAGCTATGTATATGACTATAATATATCTGATCCGAGGTAAATGTATTCGCAGCTTTCGCGAATATTAAAAACCCGGCTTATCCTGACATTGTGTTCAATTTTCATTTAAATATTATGAATTTCAGACATGTTTCGATATGGGCGATGGCATTACGGTACTTATCCTTTTTTTGAGATGACCTGCCGGTGTCTGATTATGGTGCCATCTCCCCCACCGCCACAAAACATTAAGCCATAAATCAGCATTTGCCTCGGTCTATGATTGGCGTGGGCCGATAATGCATCCATACGTCTGTCTATGGGGGCTGGACCGCAACAAATGTCCCGCGATTACCTCCTGGCCGCAAATGGACACGTTACAAAATCAAAAACCGGTCGTTTATGGCGATATGTTACAGCGTTGCCATAAATCGTGAGCTCGTTTCCACCGCCCCCATCGGGGAACTGACACGCCGGCTTCTAGGACGGGGGAAAATGTCATTTTCTAATTTCAGCAGACACATTGAGTCTATATGTGTACACACATACACGCGCGTATAGTCAGCTCCGTGACGTGATGCATTGTCATGGGACGTAGATGGTATCGACTGTGAGTTTTCTATTATGTGTGGGGTTGCTTTATAATACCCGTTCAATGTGGATGTACCGAATTGAATAACGCTTTTTCCGATATATTGTCACATTACATCATTCAATATCTAGCCTATAATTATAAATTAAATATAAATATAAACTAAGACAAATAACTAAATAAATCTACATCTACTTTAATAGTATGCACTTACAATACAATAACCGGGTAAACGGTAAATAATTGCTCCCATTACCAATTTACCGGTAAATGATAAAAAACAGACGTGGATAAGATTCAATACTAGTTGGCCAGCAACTCTTCAGATTTTTTTCAAGTTCGAAATATGACATTTCTTTCTGAATAACATTGTTTATATTTTTTTTGGTTTATCCACTTTATTTTTATACTTTTGATATTTATTGCTAATTTAAGCTTTTCTTCAAGTGTTAATATTTTGACTATTTCTATCTCATCTTCTTATGTCTTTTTGTTCAAAAATTTTATAATTCTCATCCCTTGAAAATACATGCTTAGTTATATCTATGATTATCGCCAATATTGTAGTTTTATTAGTTATATTGTATATTCCATATTCTTTAAAATCATTTATTGTATCAGGATCATTAAGATAATTACCCTCATCGAAATATATCGTCCTTTTTTCCTTTATTCGAATTATTGGCTCTTTTTTAAGTTCCTTGGCTAAAAAAGAACTGTATTTAGACAGTTCATCAAGTATAAATTTCAATGTTATTTCGGCTGTATATAGATTTATGTCTTCACGACATAGAGCTTCTACAGCTTATTTTATATTAAGTCTGTCCTTTAAAGTGTTTTTTGATATTCCCAAATAACAAGAAAATTCAATTCTTCATTTCTCATGTCTTTAATGATGTACTTTTAAATTTTATAGATAAGACAGCTAGTGAAGAATATATATTTTCATTAGAATTTATTTAAAATATTATCAGGAATATTATTCTCTTGAAAAATTAAGCTTCGTAAAAGGATGCGTTCTTAGACAACGACTTTAAATCAATATATTATATTAGGTTTAATAAAATATTTATTTATTATGATGAAAACCAACAATATAACAGCTAAGATAAAGAAGAATATTTATATATACCCACCAATATTTATATAATAATTCCATTTTTAACACTGTCAGCTTCAATAAATCCCGAATTAAAATAAAGCTAGAAAATCGAAACTTTTTAATTAATAAAAAAATATCAAGCTAAATGTTGTAAACCTTTAAATAAAATGCAATATATATGTCAGAAAAAATTGATTGCCCAATTTTCATTTGACCAATACACATTCTGACACTGACCAATGAACAGTCTGGACCGCGAAGATGACCCTCGTCCTAAAAATACGCTCGATCCAGAGTTAAAAAAAAATCAAGATAAACCAACCCTGATTAATCACTGCAGTGTGTCAGATTTAAAATTTACCGCCATATTCGATCACTGCCAATCTCATGGCCGTTATTCGCAGAGCATTAAAAATTCATCGCTCTTCCGTGGAATTAGACGAATTACCCAAAACTACGCATGACTTGAGTCGGGGATAAATAACTTAGGGAGTTTGACCGCTTGCTCAAGAAGTTAGGGCAAAGAGCCAGAGATACCTCGGGACCCTTTAATTTAAATACTTGTACAACTGCTTTGCATTAAAGACGAATTCTCCGATCCGCAATATATATAATTATGTATCGGAGGGCGATAAATATTAATATAAGGATATTTACTCGAGATTTTAAGCCGGAGATACGGATTTAATTGACGAGCCGGGCACATTGTGGAATATCCAGCATCTTCTATCAACATCGCGGTATAATGAAAATATAATATGATTGAAGTATTGAAATGTCACGTTTCTTCGATCCTGTATTTATCGAGATTAAAACCCATCGCTGAACGTCTTGCAAATATGACAGGTGTCACTTTTGCAACATGCGATTTCTCGTCAGATGTTATCATAGCCAGCATGTTGGCCTTGCACATTTCATTTATTGCAATATAGAAAGTCCTTCGTAAACTTGATTCTTTCCCTATGTAGCCTCTGGCTTTTCATATAATAATATACGTTATATTATTCGTCAAACATGACAGACGTCTCGTCACTTTTGACAAATCTTATTAATTGCAGCTAGCAAAAATTTGACTCTACAATCTCTCTTCAAATAAAATAATTGCAATTTTATGCATATTAAATTAATATAATTAAAAATATATCTGCTGCAGAGGTAGTGATACGTGCGCGTGCCTCATTGAAATCAATAACTGGTGAAGCGCGTGAAAAATGGCATATAGTATACCAGGTGGAGTCTACATATAGGTGTATGGGTAGACTCCACGTGTCAACTGAGCGACCCCATGTGATTGCTAGGGATATGAAAAAGAGTCCTTCTTGTGTTGCAATCTACTTGACGTTTTACTGCCAGTAAATCCAGTAGATTTGGCTCTTACAGATCTGATAGTATCGATAGGTTCTCTATTGGATACTCTAAATCAAGATTTCTACACGGGGGTTCGTGTACAACCGTTTCTCTTTCTTCACTATATATTCATTTTATGGTACCGCTGAAAAAAGTAAAAAAAATAGTATTGGTAAATCAATATATGTAATAAAAACGACTCGAATTATTTATATTCTAAATATCACGTAGTTCAAATCTTGCTATAGAAAATTCCGAGTTATTGCAATACAGTAAACTTAAACTATACTTGATTACAAATGAGCCTATCTTATTGAAAGCGGTAAAAATCCGTAAAAATTCAATAGATAAGCGTAAAAATTTATATTCATGTTCAAGTTTTTCTAGCATTATTACTTTTCCATTTATATCAAATAAAGCAAGATTTGTTGTCCTCACCAAATCCTTAGAATAAGTAATATACGGGAAAAAATAGGACGAGAGAAATTTAACTTTGAGGTTTAAAAAAAGATGAACGGCACATTTAATAAAATCTTTATGGATCTTTGCGGAATTGAACGTTCTTGCTTTATTTATAAAACGAGGAAAGCGTAAAAATTTAGACAATATTATGACTACACCCTACTTCAAGATCCATAAATTTAATTAATCCTCCAAAAGTTGATTTTCGTTTATTTACATGTCTTTTTAATTCTTTAAAAATTACATTTTCAAGAAGTCAATTTCGATTAGATAATAAATTTAAAACTGCAATCGATTATATTTTTTATAATTTGTTCTTATTAAAAGTGGTAAAAGTGCATTATTTTTATTCATTATTTTTTCATAATAAACCTTAACGTGTTTAAAATCTATATAAAAAACCTGAAATAAATAACTTAATAAAGATCGATTGAAATGAGAATTAAACCATAAATGAAATATTTTATAAATACTAATATGAAATGAAATATTTTATCAATAATACACAAACAATTTAATTAAAAAGTGGGTTAAAAGAAGTTTTGATTGAAATATTCATCATGTCATTTTTATGTTATTATTATTATGTTATGTTATTTTTATATTTTATTTATAAAAAAATACTAAATCGAAATTCTTAGTATCTACATAAATGTATCATGTTTATATAGAATTACTAAAAAATTAACACAAACTTTCTCTTTATTTTGATCAAAATAATGATTTATCAATATTTAAAACAAGAATATTTTTTTTCATTAAATGTTGATGCTGAAAGTTTAAATCCCGAAAATAAATTATATTAAAGAAAATAATTTCCACGAGATAATGATTTTATATAGTATCACCATTCGAAAAATATATATTTTTTTATTTATTTAAATCCAATGTAAATTTATTTATCTACGTCATATTTCACGCTTATTGTTTTATTCTATATTACTATTTACTATATTTGAAATCTAGAGATTGTATCCACCATCAATCCACTCATTTCCCTGTCTCGTATTACACAATGTTTCCAATACCCATCGGAATACTATATGATGCTTTACGCCACTACGTGCCTCTCGGTACACAGAGGGTTAAGCGGGGGGTTACAAAAGTAGATGTATCGTCACTTTTTGTAACCCCCCCACCCACTACACCCTGAAGATTTACCGATAGCACAAACGAGCAAGAGGGCCACATACACAACCTGCACCAAGGGCTGTTTTATGATGATAAGTGGCTCAGGGGGTTTCTGTTATTTTACACGCATCCGGTATTAGCGAAACTTTTCATCCTCCTTCGCATCCTACGCACACAGACAATTTAATACATTTTTGTAGGCGGGACGAGACTGATTACAGGTATTGTTGTTGCGAGACGATTTGCATTTTCAGTTTGATTGCAAAACCCATCTCAATGCTCATCAGTGCGAAATATAAATTTATTATTATCGATCTTATGAGTAAAACCCACTTTTTGCGATTTTATATATTTAAATATGTATGAATAAGCGGTTAGTCTCTGAAGTTGGGCCATATTAATTTTGGAGAGGTCTGGCTTGCTAACTTTTGAAAAGTTTTCAGGTACTCGAGCGCTTAGGTGTGTAAAATAGCATTTTGTCTGGAATGAAAATTGTTTGATCGATGTGTTGACGTGTGGTTGTGTAACTCGGTGTTACACGAGTTACATGTATTGTATACGGGGTTCGTTCGCATATAAAGGTTGATTTAATAATATTAAATTATATAGCAATTAAAATTTGTATTATTAGGTAGACTCACGTATAGTGCTATCGTCTAACATCTGATATTTATTTATTTATACGATGGATGAATGGCATAAGTGAAAGATTTCAGAGCTCCATTCAATCAAATGGAGAGATGATAAAAATATACATTTTATTTAATAACTCTTGTAATTCAAAACAAAAATATAAAAACACATTTCGATCGATTCTAAAGTAAGCTCCTCATTGTAGGGTTTCTTACAAAAAAATGACCGGATATTTTTGTCCAAAGATGAGTTGCAATACAGAGAAAGAAGTAAAAAAAAAAAAGCCGTAAAAATACCGGGAAAATTTGTAATAGCTAATGCAGTTATTATCTTTTTTAGGGGTTTAAAAATAAAATTTCAATATGAATACAAAACAATATAAACGCGTGCATTAACAACGATCGATTACAGTTGTTAATAACAAACAATTCACGTTTAATAATCTGTGCAAAGAACTAGGGAGAATAGAACGTTTTATAGTATCGGAAAATTGAGCAAAATCGACATGTGTGTCTTAAATATGTTATTGTTCTTCAAGCTTTTCCACTCTGAACATTTTTGATCAAATCTACGTTCTATTATCATTAATTGTATTTTACAAATATAAAACAAAAAGTATTTATTTTTTTTTTGCTTAAATAATCAAGGTAATTTTATTATAAATTTTATTAAAGTATTCGCGTAGACAAATAAAAAAATACCATCTTATTCGTCAGATACGCAGCTCTTTAATGTAGGATAAATTATTTTGCAAAATAACATTGTTAGCTGACAGGTAAAATTAAAGAAGTCAGTTTAGAATATTATAGTTATCGCCATAACAAGAAGTAATATTGTTTTGCAAAAAGAGGCGGCCAAAACGCAAAAAATAAACAGGTAAACTCCTTAAACATTCTTCATACCGCTTTATCATTGACTTTGACACTGGCCTTTTTGATTTTTATTCGTGTCGATCATTACAAAATAGCCTAGATAAAAATAATTTAATTTTCCCCAAGGTTTTTATAAAAATAGCTCAAAGAAAATTGTGCCAGTGATTAATATTAATATCATAATTAATTATATCTACATTGTCTACTATATATAACCACCATTGTTATATCCTATTATTTAGATTGGATTCCTGTATATCGGAGCCGTATTAATATTTCCTGGAAATCGATTATACCCCATTCTCTTTAATAATTAATAACAATAAGCATGCGAAATCGTATAACAAACATACCCTATAATTAAAATACAAATATATACGTATATAATCATAAAACTTGATACTCATTGATGACCCTTCCCATCCTTCTGCGAAATAAAATTACCATTAACCGCAACAAATCCCCGACCAAACATCGACACGAGAGTGATACGATCAAATACGCATTACAAAGTGTACACGGCTTACATATCCCTCGAAAATATGTCATTAGCATTTTTGGTCGGGCCAGATGTCGGACTCACGTGACATCGCGTGAACTGGCGGCTAAATACGAAATTAATACCGAGGGAAAGTGGCCGCCGGTGAGTTATGGGCGCCGATACGCACTTTGGTCGGATGGCCACCCAAAAAGTTATTGGCCCTGGCGCACAAAAGGACCTTCGACCGTGTAATTAGAGGTCTGTCCCCGGATTTTGGGGTGTTGGCCCTGCACGCGAGCCGGCCCTCGGCCCACGCACCGTCCGCGGACGTGTAACAGAACAAATAACCATAAAGCCCTGTTGAAGATAATGCTGCGGACAAGGCGCGAGTCCCGATGTCCATGGGAACCTAAGCACTACACGCCTTGGAACTTCATAAATAATTGTAGTTAAAGAACCGATGCAATAATTAACTGCTTTATGATACTCTAGGCATCTCACTGCTGTGACAAAGAATTATATTTTTCTGATACATCCAACTAAGTAATATGAGTTATCCCTATAGTGAACATTAACAGTTACAATAAAATTTGAATAAAAATAAATATGTCGTGTTATCTTTTCTCATAATTGTATGCGGCATCAATTTATATAAAATATTTACATGTTTTCCATTATGACTTTATTTCATAATAAAATTATGATGAATAACTGAATAAAATAAATTAAGTTAATAAAATGTGGCATAACACATTGGAATATTGACGAGGTATCACTCGATTATATCTTGTATGACATAGACTAAATTAATTTGACTATCTGAATTTAAACGATCAAAGTTCGTTATGTTAATGACATCATACATTGTGAGCTTTCTCAATCCTCTAAACATTCCTGAAACGTAATTTTAAATATAACGTTTAGTTTTTTCAAAGATATATCCAAAATCAGAGATGCACAGCCCGCGAAACTGTACTAAAATTATTAGGTTAAAACGTTTTTGTATTTTATGTACCTTAAGTTTTTAATTTTTCTCAAATAACCCATTTTAAATTTTAATTTAATATCATACATCTCACATTTATTTTGTATTTGTCTAAAAATGTCTAAAGAATAAATATTATAAATAATCATTGTCCTTTATTGTCGGCGATGGCGAAAAAAACAACAATGGTAAGATGTACCAAGTGCAAGTGACACGTGCTGCGAGAGCTCAGTCTGTGGCAAGACATCGCCTAGAGCGTTATCATTTACGTCTCATATTCATTATTAAAAAAAATATAAAATATCGACTAAATTATAAAGCATATCTCGATTATTCCTTTTTATTCTTAGAATGATCCATTTTTATAAAATGCTTAGGGTATCCCCCCTTCCGATATATACCCCCTTCAGACAATGCGGTTGTTTTCGAAAAAATTCATGGGTATAAAAAGGAGTGGAAAATTGGAAATGTGAAAAATCTCAAATGAAGGCTCCTTTTGTTAGACGGAATTATCATCTTTTAGACAAACCTCAAAGTTTTCAGCTCCTTTTCTATGTCAGATTATTAAACAACAGGTCAGTTAATACAAGTATGGTTGTTATTTAAATTAAATATTGTGATGTGGCAAAAAAAAATTGTCACAAATGAATATGCGTTTCTAAGTTTTGTCAAATTTTTGTGTTAATATTTTTTTGGGAATATTTGACTAAAATTTGTTGTCACATTTTTAATTTTTCTACAATTAAAATATCGCCAAGCACACTATAACAGGTTATACATTTTTGATTCATTATTGCTATTAACACTCAAGGACCCGGTCCCGCGTTAGTGCGGAAATTTTCGTAAACGGTA
>JAGXCT010036618.1:103063-129193 GCA_022495035.1 Philopotamus ludificatus | reverse complement strand
AAGTTTTACGACTGGACACAGTTTCATTCATTGCTCTGCATGCCCTTTGTAACATATATGACATATGTATTTATGTATGCCTAAAAACTGTCCTTGAAATAATAGATTATTTGGATCGAAAACTTTTCAGTATTTACACCTACACTAGTTGACTTTGATCGGGATAACGTAAACGCAACATCTCATCAATCGAGCCAAAGCTGGAAGGTTCAAGGTAGTCAATCCAACTAGTGATTTTAACATAAATATATTCCTAATATGTATTTTATATATTTATGTTATTATTAACACCTCGCGTATAATATTATAACTATTGAATTTAATATCGTATTGTAGTCTAAATGGAATTTAACTTCGTAATGTAATACTCTTATTATTATATATTCTTGGAAGCACCATGCCTGTTGAGTGCTAGTTTAGCTCAGTATAATTCCACAACTTGTGAAAACTTCCCGGAAAATTATATCATTACCGGAGAATTATTTTCTAAATATTACCCACATAATTCTGATTTGCATTAATGTACGATAATTATTTTTTATATGTTAAGATATGCTTACCGTTTTATTGTTTGTACCTAAATCAATATTCATGTCTTTCAAAGGGTTTCGTTTCGTTTCTATTTATCTACCGCACTTAAAACTATCTTTATTGATTGAGCCACCCTCCAGCTCGACTCTCCCCCGCTCTTAATGTACAAAGTTGTTTTGTGTAAATCTATTAACGAGAATTTCTTGTAAACAACCGGTTAATTGACTTGGAGAATTTAATTTGTGTTTGTAAATCCCATCAAACTAAATTATTTTGCAAATCTGGCAGCGACTTCTTCGGCGACGCCGCCGCTGGGTAATCTTCGCGGCCGTTCGTCGCCAACGATGATGGATTCAGAGTGTTTCATGGCTTATACACCTGTACGAGGGTTGTATTTACGATTTTCGACACGTTCATAAAGAAATTTTACGATATTGAGAAGGTGCGTGATTATCTAGCCATGGCCGGGGAGTGGTCGGGGGGATGAAACTGTACGGTTGTCCAGTTGGTGAGATTAGGTTCCGGCAGTAAAATGTAATATGGCCGAGGAACACGTGTCGGCTGTATGGCGGTTTTGCTAAATCAGTCCGGACACGTGTCGCTTTGTGCTTTTTGGCGCAATTCCAGGCAGCTACGCAATTACATGCAAAAAAATATTTTCATACCCCAATTCTTACATCAGTTTGGACCTAATTTAATATATTATTTACATGCATTAATTTATATTTATTATTATTTTATTTTAGATGCCTAAAATTTAATTTTTCTTTTAAATATATTGGTAATACCTATCTACCATATAAAAAAAGGGTAGAAAAATATAATATTCTTTTTTAAATGTATTTTTTTTCATATTATTATAAGACATACTTTCCATTATTATTAAAAACTGTCTCTCATCTTCCTTGTAGTATTTCAATTCCAATAAACATTATCCACCAGTTGAAATCCAGTCTCTTGAAGTGTTGTCCATGGACCTAAAGAGAAATGGGAAGAGCCAAGTTCTGGGAAATATGAAGGGTATTGAAGAACCTCCCAGTTGTACAGATTTTTTTCTTGCGTTATTCTTGCATCTAAGAATTATTCCATTTCTGTTAAACAATATTAAACGTTTATATTTTTATTTTCTCGTTTAATATATTTAATCGTTAAGAGTATCTGTAGTAATTTTTTCACTAAATTTTAATAATTATTAACTTATTCCTCTTACAATGAAGTAAATAACTTTTTAGAGTGTCAAACCAGGCTTTGGAGTCAAAACAGGAGTTTGATTCAGAGAAATCCATTGTCTTTTTAGATTTATGTTATTTGTAACGATCCATTACTCATCTCCAGTTACAGTTTGGTGTAAAAAACACTAATTTTTTTGTCTCGAAAACAAAGAGTTGTAACAATGTGTTTTTCCACTATTCTTTGTCATCTTCGGATAATTCGTGCGGTATCCAAATTTCCATTATATTTCTTTTACCGATGCATTAATGTGACTGTACAATGAACTATGGAGATCCGATCCGACTTATCTGATCTCAATATGTCATCATCAAGTTGGGAAAGTCGTCCAGATTTAAGTGCATCTATTAGATTTCTATTTCTGAGTTGAACCTTCGAGACTAAATTTTACATCAATGTGCTGTTAATACTTTGCTACAAATATCTTTAATGGCTTTATTGCCTTACTGGCTTTCAAATCCTCGTCGAAAAAAATAGCATTCAATGTTGGATATGTCCTTAATCAATTTCTGGTTTTAATAACTCATAAATAATACCAAACAATAGTTCTAAACAAAAATAAACTTCTTCTCCGTCTATAGATACAAGCTGTACTCGAACATTAGGTTATAAAACTCGCGATATCATTTTGATCCCCCTAATAATTATTTTAAATACTTATTGTTAAATGATTATTATTTTTAAGTATTATTATCAAACATTGCATTCACATCAACATACAAAAAAAATATTTTTTGCGATTTTGCAGTGAAAGTACTACATTTATTCCTTCACGAAAATTCATCTATAAACACGTTTTTTTATTTCTTTATGCTTCGAGCGAAAAGACATGTTACACTTTCTGACCTACATATTTTAAGATTTTCTAAAAGCTGAATTTTCTTCTCGTTCTTGTCCTTGTATCCAAAGGTGTGTGGTTCTTTTTCCTTTTTCATCGAAAATTTTATTAAATATTAGTAATATTATATTCAATATTATTTTTTTAGAGTAAAAATAAGCTTATTAGACGGATATAAGTGAATTCAAAATGACTATAATAATAAATCAAGAACATATTTGAAGATATTTAAAAAAAGGAGTAAGTTTAGTAATATGTAAAGCTTGATATTGATTAAAAAATGTACAACTTACAAAGAATTACCAAAAAGGCGATTAAATTCGATTAAATATAGTTTCTCGTAATTTTATATATTTATATCGAGTACCGTGAATTTTGTTACATCTATAAAATATTTAAACAATATGTATAATAATGAAATAATAATCTGCGATAATGCGGAAAAGGCAATGATGGTAAAACAATATGAAGATAAAATCAGTTTAGGTATTGACACGATCAGCTCAAATAAGAGAAAATCTGTAGCCACGTAGTAACTGTATTACTATATAGATATACTCATTAAAGATTCGTTAAAATTCTGCTTCTAAAACATATGATAAGGCCATTGAAGCATTTCTGAATGTATGAAAAAAAATATCATTTTTTTGATTTATTTTATAATATTTTTAATAATCCCATGTTTAAATTTCTGAATCAAACTAAAAAAAATGGATTTATGGCATCGCCAATGTTTATTGTTTGCATACACATATTTTATTGAAACCGTTACAATTTATAGCATCCAATTCCGATTTGAAAGCCGGATTAAAATATTAAAACCATATCATACATATCGCTGCAAAAAAAAATCGTGCAAGTTTTCAATGGAAAATGAGAATTTATGTAGCAATTTTTTATTCGTCATTCGTGTCGTTATTATTAGGATAATATTTTTTTCACGCCGTGTATGGGAGCATTATAATTGTGTTCTTTTGTCAATTTTTTTTTTCAAATTGAAAGTGAGTGGGAAATGGAGGCTTTTATGTTTTTCGGGGGCAAGGAAAATCGGCGCCGCTTTGCGTGTCCGCCCCTTTCTCATTTTGTAAAATTGCGTTTTATCGCCGTAATGTAAAAATTTCCTTAAAACGCACCGTGTTACACGACGCCGTTATTATTATTATTAAATCTTTCAGGCGGTTTAACACCAAACATATCGATCGATATTTGTTAAAAAATACTTAAATAAAAAATATTATTGCGATATATGTGTGTCGGTGGTTATCTCGCAACACTATGCGGAACAAACGTTACAAACAATAATTTCCTCACAGAACCGCAACGCGTTCCGGATTATGCGATACCTCCTGAATAATAAATCCGACGCCTGGTCACCGGATACACCTGGTTTACTGGCGCCATTTGTGATTTGCATGAAAATATTTTTTTGAACCGCCGAAAAAAACATATTTTTCCATATTAACATTTTTGTCATTTAATATTCACTGGGATATGACACAATTTGGGCGCCGAATCAATATGTCCCATGACATCCCAGAAAGTTGACAGCATTCTAACCACCCGCCCCCACCTTCTGCTTCAATCTCATCCAGCCTCCTATCGCCAAAGTATAATTAAATTTTATTATCATTCGCTCATCTCGTCCAAGGGCTGAATATTTGCGGGTTGCGTTCGCAGATTGTGTTCATTAGCCCGAGCCGGTGTGTTTGGGGGCAAGAAAGTGATATCTGTGGCCGGGCTATGCTATTTTAATATTTGATGTCTACCACACTGGCAGGGACAAATTTAATTTCTGCACTAATTGAAAATACGGATACGTCCCTGGTTGTGTGCCGCGGCAAGTTTCTTGTATAATTGATTCGCGACACTGGGCGTGTGGCAACCCTGAGCGATTCAGCCACAGTGCAGTACGCTGAAAACTTGAAATCCTTTGATACAAATTCCTACAAAATTGTTAAGCCTTTAATTAACCATTATGTAATGGCTTTTTTTGTGTATATATAATATAATTATTTTTTCATGTTTTATAAAATCAAAAAAAACTTGGGGTTCCGAATATACTCTAACAGAACGACTTAGGGCTTGCAATTTACCGTCAAATTACAATAACTGGTAAACGGTAAATAATTTCTCCCATTACCGGTTTACCGGTTTTCTTTGGTCGGCACCCTCATGTCTGAGGATCGTGATCATTCTCGTTCCGAAAAGTTCTTGATTTTGTCTCTCCAGGATCCTCTGCATTCTACATCCCGCATCCCAGCTACTACAGTGGAGCCTGTTGCGGTCTTCACTTGGTCACTCTAGCGGTTTACCGGTTATTTACCGGTAAATGAAAAAAAAAATAGACGTGGATTAGAATCAATATTAGTTAGTCGATAAGCATCAGATATTGAAATGCAATGGTCAAATATTTGCCACGATTTTTTCATTTCGAGTTCCGAATATTTTCCGATTTTCCGATTCGAGTTCCAAATATGTCATTTTTCTCTGAATAATAATGTTTATATCTTTATTTGGTTTATCCACTTTATTTTTGTCGTTTTTGTAGTTTTGTTATTTATTGCTAAGTTTTTCTTCGAGTGTTAATATTTTGACTATTTCTATCTCTTCTTCTTCTCTGTCTTTTTATTCAGATATTCTATAATTCTCATCCCTTAAAAATACATGCTTAGTTATATCTTTGATTTTCGCCATTATTGTTGTTTTATTCGTTATATTGAATATTCCATATTCGTTAAAATCATTTATTGTATTAAGATAATTAACCACATTGAAATATATCGTCCTTCTTTCCTTTATTCGAATTATTGGCTCTTTAGTAAGTTCCTTGGCTAAAAGAGAACTGTATTTAGATAGTTCATCAAGCATAAATTTCAATGTTATTTTAGTTATATATAGATTTATATCTTCATAACATAGTGCTTCTACAGCTACTTTTACCGGTTTTAATCCTAATATTATGTCAGGGATCTTATCAAATTCATATATCGATATTTATTCCTTATTTTATATAATCAAACTTTTTAAAATCGCATTTTTAATTTCATAAAATCGTTCCAGCATTTTCAGGAAGAAATTCTACCAAGTTTTGCAACCTCGATGCAAAGTAAGCTCTTTTCGAAATTCGTCTTAAACAAAAACAAAACATTCTTTTCCGCGTGCATATCTACAATAAACTTTCGTGATATTATGCTTGTATCTGTCCTTAATTCGAGATGAAATCATTTCCGGTATTTACCGGTAATTACCGATTGTGCGTTTTTGCGATTTACCGGTAAACAGATAAACCGGTTAACCGGTAATGCAAGCCCTAGCACGACTTGATAAAAAAAAAAAAAAAAATCATTTGAGACCAACTAGTTGTTTTTAAAATATGCTATTATCATATTATATTATATTAAGTGTTTAATAAATGAATAAATTAATACATTTTTTTAAATATATTTTCACGCTGATAAATAAATTAAATAACACATCACTTTATAATATTTAATCATAAATTAAAATAAATATGTTCAGGTTCTGTAATAATCAATCAATAAAACAGGTATAGATTAACCCACTTGTTTTGAAAATAATTATTAAGAAATTATTAGTGATGTATTAATTTATTTAGTTTGAGACTTAGTTAATTATAATTTATAAAGGTCAAAAGTTCATATATTTCCACCGATGTTTTCGTTATTTTGAGACATCTTTAAGGGTGTATGTTTCGGTATATACGAAATTATATACTATGTTGTATTTGTAATTTAAATTTAATTATTTTGTAACGTATGTTATATAATAAAGCGAAATTATATACAATGTGCCACCCCTGCAATGGAATGCCCGATACCACAAATAATGGACAGGTCGCGAGGAATATGTCGGTTTGATTACACGTGACCGAAATTAAAGACCTCGTCCAGGGACACGTGTTGATTCCTGTGTTGATTAATCTGCCGAAATGGATCCGGCATTCGAGCAAAGGGTTGAAGCGAGGAGGATTATGGCAGTTTCCAACTCCATGTCCCGAATTTCTAATTACATGTCCGGGAAGATTGACGCACGATTATATAATACGATTGAGAGAGTTGCCATTCAAAATGTTTAATTAAAATAATTTATTTTATTTGTTTCAGGTAAGATTGATGACTCGTGCGAAATGCTCAGTAAGTAAAATTTAATTTACTCCGCAAAGTTTTACCTATCCATTTTGAAAGATTGCCACTTGTGAAATGATTAACGCTTTAAATTAGACCCTGCAAAAGTGGTGCGACTTGCGACACTTGGCTTACCCCTCTCCCGTGCCATTTTCCAGCATCCGAGAAGTCGCGCCTCCCTCCTCCCAACTTAACGTGTCTCCTCCTCATTTCTAGGTGGTAAAAAGCGCGACTTGAATTACTCGCGCAAAGTGCATATCCCGCAACGCTTTACTTAAATGATGGCGTTATAAAACACGGGATAAAATACGATATTCCTGTAAATCAAAGCCTTAAGGATAAAGTTTTCCCGTTGCCGCGGGCATATGCAATCTTCGGGAAAAGGATATTCTTTCTCCGGGAAAAATTTTCGCAATACATTTCTCTATTAAAGCCGCGAGTTATCGGATGACAAGACATTTTCATTTTTCACGTTTTTCCGCGGCAAACTTTTCCGCTCACATTTTTGCAAAGTGTGCGGTCATGTCGTCGTAATATGTCAATTTAAAAATATGGAATGGGTGTCTTGTCTCTTTTGACCATCATCGCCAAACATAGCTACCGAATGTCGGCATATTTCGTAGCATATTCCGTGAGTCTCTGATTCATAAACTCGGCGTTTATTTCACTTTATAAGTACGGATGAATTTTACCTGCACCCACTGGGTTATTATGGCAATATGGAATTTGCAAATTGAAATATGGTGTGCTAAATTTAAGCCTTAGCAGAAAATATATTCGCGTACAGGTGCTTTAGATGCCTGCAAATGAATGGGTTTGAAGTTTAACGAAACGAAATGGCTCCTCGGCAAACACGTTGCTATGAAATATGGGAGTTGGTGCCACTGTGCCCGAGTGTGTATCGACACGTCATAAGCCGCTCTCCAGAGCCGTTGGAGTGTTAACCCTTTTGACGTCACTGTGTTGACTCTGATAAGTTAATTATTTTATAAGAGTGCGGCAATACGGTAAATATCTGAGTCATACAAATCTGTCTAATATTAGATGTATAAATGTAAGAGTAATAAAATAAAATGATATCTTTATCTATAACAGTTTAAATATCTTGTAGAAGGGTACAATTCATTTAGGCTAAACATTAACATATACAGTAAATTCATTCTATGCCTGCAATAGAGTGCAATAGAGTCCTGCAATTTTTAGCGACATAAATAATAGACTTGCTTTTTAATAAACATGTATAGTAATTTGTTTTTTTTCCTTATAAATTTCATAATAAGAGGAGGGTGCTAGGAAAATGAACGTTTGGGTCTGAGACTGTATTTTTGAAATTGTTCAATTCTATGACTGATCTAGGGAAAATATGCAGTCATATCTAGTATAAGTACACGTTTTAACTTTATTTTTTTACCTGTAAGTTTTTCTTCTTCGATTTTAATTTAAAGATTTTACTTCCTGATTAAATTATTTACATAATTATTCAATAATATTAGCTAATATCTCTGCTACTTCCTTATCTATAATAAAATTCTATGTATTCAACATATTATTAAAGCATTTTAAGAGTTTGTTTAATATATCATTTATATACAACGTTCTAAGAATTTTTCAAATGTGTGAATTTTAATGTAAGGGACAAAAGGAATTATTTATATTTTTCAAAAATAAATATAGGTTATAGTTAAAGATAATGCATTTTACTGTATCATTATGTTTGTACCATATTTTTAGGCACACATAAAATACTTGAAAAAACTGATAAAAATCAATTTTCCCTTTTTGCCGTAAGTACGAATGGTCGTTTGTCGAGAACCGACTGTACACTCAAATGATAATTATTCGTTGCCTACGGGGGGACGTGGATTCTACGTCAAAAGCGTTTTTGAGTATGTCCGGGGCGCGCATATGACACTACGCGTTTGATCGGCTGTAAATTTTACAACATTTTTATTTTCCAAATATTTTTTTTTTGGTTAGATACTTGATAGGTGTAGCAATACATTTTTTTCAGACCTTGCGGAAATTTTATTGAAAAATGCATATAAACGAATTTATTCGAAATATTTTATGACTCTTTCACAAGAAGGAGCGTATTTGAATATTACCGACATTTTTCGGCAATTGATTAATGCATAATATTTACTGCAAAATAAACAGCGTTCAAGAATTTATTTATTTATAACACTGTTATATTTTTTTATTTTTTCGTCAGCCGATACTATGCGCCTTGATCTGCTGTATCTATTATAATGTTTTTTTTATTATATTTTCTTATCTGTATATACTTAGATTTATTTATGATAAATAAATTCTTACTGATGTCATATCGTAATTGATCTCTTTTATTTATGACGTTCCCTCGACATTCGGAGCAATAAAAACTGCTGTTGTGCATATTATAAAAATTATGACCTGTCACATTGACCTAACTGCTAATGCCCTGGAAATTTTCTATACATAAACATTTTTTATTAAATTCTCAAATTTCAAAAGAACATGTTCAAACTATGTTTTACAAAAAATCCAAAAACTATAATTTTTATTATGCAATTACTATCCTATAAATGTTGTAGTTTAAGTCCTTAAATTTTTGGTTCAATATCTTGATTAATAAAAGCGCTATGATTTTTTTAGTAAAATACGACGTTGCAACAAATTTCGGCGAATGCGCCCCGCCCCAGCGCATGTTTGACCGCGATTCGCCCCGTAGGCAATGTGTGAACGAGTCATATATGCTAATAATTCTAGAATTATTTATATAAAAATACTAAACGTAATATTTTTACATTAATGTGTAACATCGATAATAAATATCAACAAAGTTTATTTTATATTATCATGATATGTACATAAAAAAATATACGTACATACTAAAAATAGTAGTTTATTTTTTTGATCTAAATTATATAATCCATTTAATTTTATATACTCTTACTCTACTAATAATACTTTTACAACATTACAACTATGAAGTAGCATGAAAAAAAATATTTGATGCATTTTAACTAATTTGTTTTGGTAAAAATTAGTGAACTGTTGTTTAAACATAATTTTAACAAAATTTTCCGATAATCATATTTAACATAAGATAACCAATTTGTTATGTATATTAGGGTGAATATTAATTGTGTATTATATGTGTAACTCATTGCAATATTCAGCAATCCCTATTTATACCTTCCATGTTAGTTCAGCTAGTGAAACACAAAAGATTTAATGGATGGAAGTCGCGTGTTGGCAACACCAGTTTATTTCATACTAACTTCCACGTTTATTTCATAGATTAAATAATGCCAACTGTTTACTCTAGTGGCTTTTGAGAACTTTTACAACACCCATCTTCAGTCCAAAATTATATTTTTGAAAATAAAATATTCAATATACGTCATTTTATTGTTTTATTAAAGGAAAGTAAATATTTCCTGAACGAGGCGAATCGCGGCTCGAATCTACGCACCGTTTACATATTCCGTGAACGGAAAACACTAAATTTTCCATACCACTAATTCCGACAACCGACCCCACGTAACTTTTCTATACAAGACTTGTTTATTTATTGGACATCAACACCTAGTGGGAGAGTCGTCTGGGTTTGGCCGTAGAAGTCAATGACTAACATTGCCATGCCAGGCACGCCAACCCCATTGTACACTGGTTGCCGAAAATGTTTTCTTCGCACGAACTGCATTCAACTCACTATAAATAACATGAGACACGTTCCTAGATGCTTTTGCCGTTTCCAATGAATAATAATCGATTTTTTTAATGGCTGGCGTCTTGTTTAGCTTTTAATTAGCGACGAATACTTTCAGAAGCTCCCTTGTTGTTGTTATCTTTGTTAAAAATAAAACGGTGTAAACAATTCTCAAGATCGCTGTTGTCGTTAAACAATACAAAATAAATATTTAATTAAAAATATATAAATTATCATTTTAATTATGGCTGTACGTGTACGTGGTTTATCTCGCTGTAATGTACTATGAGTGTGAAAAATGACATGTTACTTAAACTTCATATCCCTGTGGATATTCACAACTTTTGCACACTACATATATTTAGTTTATGAACTCATTTTATTTATATAAGCAATTTATTCACGCATTCCTTGGGGAATTCATTCGCCTTGAAAAATATTTTTTTCAATATTTTAATTGATCTTTTTTGATTTAAAATTGATTTGATGACAGTTTTATTGAAACCCTTTGTGGTTACGTAACGGAGTTATCCAACTGTTAAATTAATATAAAGTTTTTGGGGATAAATTTTAAACTTTCTTCTTATTGTTAATTGGAAAAAGACAGGGTCTATTGTGGGTCCGGCTGGCATTTCGGCGGCTTCGACAAAATTCAGTATAATTAGCCAAATGAGACAGTCACCTAGGGTATGAGAGACCGGTGGTTTGGGTATAGTGGGGTTGTGCAGACGTAAACAAATAGACCTTTATAAGTTTCGACTCCTTTGTAACGATCGAAGTTGTTTCAAACAGTTGTTTCGAAGATTCTCAGGGCAAGAAGGCGGGCATCTACCCCCACAACCCCCAACCCATTTGATTGTCCAATCGTTTCGGTAATTTCCTTTCTACACACCACCACACATGTAAAAAAATATTTTTATATAACAATATATATTTTAATTATTTTTGAAAATATCATCGATATGCTCAACTGAATCCTGGTTACGGTGCAAAAAACTCGGGGTTTTTTCGGGATAATTTATTGTCGCTCGCTGGCATTTATACCGTAGCTGAACCTTACTCCTTGCTATTTGCACAAATGTCAAATTCATACGGAGAACTTGCAGATTGGACTATAAATATTGGCATCGTTCACCCGTAAACCAATACCCGCGTGGCACAATGAGAGCTCGAACAATGGCTCTTTGTGTGGGCCACTCTTGCCCCCGGTCAAAAAATCCAAAAGCCAGGTGACTGAATATATGGAATTGGCACAAATAGTATTGATGGATCACCGGTAAAGTATTAAAGTCGAACAATAAATTCCGGCATTCGATGCTGCGTTGAAAATTTTCCGGTAATTTTCACATTACTGGAATTTTCATCGACAACGTATACGTTGACATAATATATTTCCGTTAAAGCTTGTATAGATTTCAGATTATTTCAGTGGTTTCAGCCATGTACTAAATGTATTAAATATTGAATAAATTACTAGTGGAAGAAGTGTACGTATGTAATTGGGCAGAAACGGCATCGCGTGACTGGCCAGCGCCTGTTAGGTAACCATTTCATACCAGTAACATGCTTATTACCCTGATGTCTATAATCCATCGCGATATTATTATAAAACGTTAATGCCATATTGTATATATGTGTGAGTGCTTATATGAGTATCGTGCTCGCGGGCCACGGTTTGAGGGCCACTTAGACAAATTTTCATACTCGAACGCTTTCGGGGCAAATATTCACTCGGCCAAATTGGCGTGGAAATTGATTGTTTACCGAACGGTTTCAGTAATCTGATGGGTTTTAATAAAATAAAGGATATTTTGATTTATTTTTAAATATTGTGTAAATAAGAAATATGAGTGAAAATTGTTTACAGTAAAAAATTAAATATTACGTTAAAGCTGTTTTAGCATAGAGAGTATTTATGATTTGAAGCTCCATTGAATCTTTTCTTCGTTATACAATACTTAAAATACAAAATCATATAAATTCAGAGTTCGTAAAATGAGCCAGAGATTATTTTGTAATATCCAATATTTTTATTGAATAAAGTCTTTATAATTATTTTAATAAAAGAGAATAATCATATGATTAAACAATATATTTTAAATCTAGACGACCCCCCTTACTAGCCTAGAAGTGCCTCAATACTACTGTGCATGATATCCAGTGATCAATGATCTCTTAAAGAATTTTACTTCATTTTCCATTTAAAAACAATATTAATTTGTTTTTACTGCTGTGTTTTCAAGATCTTTCATTCGTTCGGTAGTTGTTTTACGGATCATAATGCGAGGAGTTCCATCTTCTATAAGGGGTGTTAAATTTTATTTTCAGTTGTCAAACAATGACATAAACTCATCTTCAAAAACACCACTACATTTTAGGGAACAGAATAATAATTCTGATCTTCCACCAAGCCAAATTGCACGCTTTATCATCGCATTTATTTCTCCAAATGTCGCGTTACTTTGTAAAAAATATTTTAATTGATCTGCAGAACACTTTCACATATTAATTCTTCCACTTTCACTAGGTTAGCAGTATTGGCTTTCATCAGATAAAAACCATGTTTCTTAATGTCTTAGTTTTGAACCGTTGGGTCCAATTGTATCTGCGTTGTTTCTTCAACCAGGACTTTCTTGGTCTTCTAGCTTTTCGTCTTTCTTGAGGCTCACACTAATGAATGGATTGAAGTATTTGTGATATGTTGCAGAATGTCTTATTTTAAGTCTGGTTTTAGAAATCTCTCAATCCTTGTTTATTCGCGTCATCACCTCACATCAACTAATACGGGGCATCCGTCTATATATCCACATTTTGAAAGCTTCTATGCATTTAATCACCGCTTATCTGAGCAGCCACGCCTCTACTACATAACAACATAAATAATATATTATTTTAATAGTTTAATTTCAAGTCCACAAAGATTTTTGTCATCCAGATAAACTTTATCCATGCCTTCTTAATTCGACTTCATCTATATGGTAAGTTATGTCGTCATAAGAGTTGTTGGGTTTTATGTTCTATGATTTTTTTTTAAGTATTTGTGCACAATGCCATTTGCATACCGTAAGTTATTAATTAAGACGCCGTTGATTTTCATCCCCTCTTTAGTATCTTGCAGTGCTTTATTAAAAATGTTTTCACAGTAAACAATGAAGATTATCTGGGATTAGATGCAAGCTTTTTCTTGCACCACGTCGTAAATGACTATCCTCTTCTGTATCATAGCTCATTTCAAGTTCGTTAAAATCCATAATTCGAATACTGAAAAGAGCCTCCTTTTGTAAGTCAAAATGAGTCACTTCAATGTGTTTTTTTTACTACTCTTTAGTAAGTTCTATATTCGTAAATTATAGAAAATAACTTTTTAATGTTTAATATTAAAGACACGGCTTAATAAAATTATTATCCTTTGTTTATTGCGCTTATTTGTCATAGACTGCGTTGTATAATGTTACAAGTACATTCCATTTTCTTTACCTAATAATCGCTTCAACGCACCGAATTTTACTGATTTTCATCAATGCGTATTTTAAATTTAAACACTCGTTAATATGTCTTTATAAATCAAGTTATTAGCGGTTTTTAGTAAAACTTTAAGTATAAATGTAGTAAGTACTTTATTGTATTGGTCCTATCATTCTTTATGTTTTGTAATAAGTTCGTAGATTCATATTTTTTAATTATTAATCGTAAAAACAACAATTAATTATCATGCAAAATTAAATAGTGCAATAAATATGGAGTGTTTTTATTAAGCTATTCGGTCATCAAGTATTCTTTAAAATTAAATATCGTTAAGCAACATTTAGATTGCCTTTTTAGATGCTAGATATGTACGTGGGTTAAAAATGCTAATTAAAGTTTTAACGCTTTTCCGAGTAGGAGCGTATTTGAAAAGTTTTCCGGGAAGTCCTCGCCCCCAAAACAGTTCTTGCCGTCGGTTAACCTGGAGGAAAACCACTTCCGGTAATTAACTTCCGCCGGACATGCAGTGGCATATAATCCCGAGACGCCGTATACGACCCGTTCCTGTACACAATTTCCGAGGCGACGGTGCAGGAACAAAGAGTACACGCCGGGATAACAATTAATGATCTTTTCTGCATTATGAGTTCACATTGCATCAAAAATTTACAATAATAATAAAAAATATATTTTTCAGATGCAATTTTTTAGAAAACTCACACACAATGCATTCGCTGCTTCGTACAGAGAATACTTGTGAATACCTGATGTCGTGTGCTGGGTTTTCCGCAATTTCGCTTTCAACGCAAGAATGTAGTGCAGCACAGAGTAGTGTTATCCGACCGCTTGCACCCCATCGAGAATTTGAATATTCCACTTGAGTCTCTCTCGTTATGAAATTTCTCCTGCATAATTATCCCGTCTCTGTCTGCCTGCATCCCTATCTGTCTCTCTCTGGTTGGTCTATTGTTTGGGTGTGGGGTACTCTGGAGTGCACTCGTAGCCTACCACCGCGGATAGCACAGTTGTGCTAATCAAATCGACAATGCCCGCTACGCATTCATCCAATCCGCTAATGGTTGAATTTGCAAGGGTTTTAAATACAAAAGTCGCATAGTATTCGAACCAGCTTTAACGGTCGGTATTATCAATATTTATTAAGTAGGAAATGGTATCGACATGTCACATAATTGATGTATTCATTCTTCGATCCCTAGTATTATTGAATAATTAATGAATGCCATCAGTGCCTTTGTCAATTTAATACAATGGAAACCGCTGATATATGCCAGCTAGTTTTGTGGTCAGTTCATTCACGAAGCATCGAATCGTAACCAAATTAGTATAAATTGGATGGATTTGAAATTCTAGTCGTTTGCATACTTGAAGTGCTCATAAATAATAGATATCACATTAGGACGTGCATAAAAAACGATATATTAATATAACATTTCAAAAACACTGCTATATAAAATTATTTATATCATTTTTTAAATTAAATTCAGATACAAAACAATGATGTGTGAATTTAGCATAAGTATTTACTCATTACCTAGTTGGATTATAAAATTTAATACGATAACATTTATGCGATATATTTTAACTTTCCTAACATGTTAAAATAATATAATAAAGTGTTAATATTTTAAATAAGGAGTTTTATCGCGTGTCGGTATCGGACGTACTCGCGATCGCGGTTGGTCATAATCATGATTCTGTAGATCAGGGGTTATTAACCTTATTGCGGTTCCGGGGGCATTTAAGATTAGGGGAATAATGGCAGACGCAGGCCGATTTTTACAAAAACAAGATTTAAATAGTTTATAGTAATTATTTTATCATTGTTCCCTGAACAGCTTTACATATGTATGTTTTATATTAATTACTAAATTATTATAAATCGAAAGATTATGCGTTTATAAAAGAATCATAAAAAGTACTATACAGTTACAAAAATATGTCTAAGATTAAAAGTTATAAAATAAAATATATACAATAATCTTTGACATTGTATTTACTTACTTACTTTTAAAAGTTAGGAGTGTAAGATGACAATCCCAATCGTAAACAATAATGAAGGTTGCTATAGGTAAGTCAAGATCTGGTTTTCGATTTAATTATGATCATGGTGGAAAATAAAGATTCGAACAAATATGTGGAACCAAAATAGGATTTAATTTTGAAAGCTACTTTTTTTAAAAGAGGGCGTTTTTTATGCTCAGTTAGATTGCTAATATTTTTATTTTACCGCACAATTGTATTATGATGAATTTCTGACGTTTCTTCGTGAAGAATTTTCGCTATGGAATTAACAATTTCAGAAACGTCTAAATTAGTATTAAAAGGATTTACAAAAAATGTAGCTACTGGTTCCATAATAGAAAATTGATGCAATCTACTTTCAATTGCTCTTTAAACTTCTTAAGGGTAATAATTAATAGTTTTAGGTCAAAAATATTTTCCCTGATCACTTTTTTCATTCCTGGAAAATGTTTAAGAGAATTTTTCGAACAAATTATTTATCCAAAACTGTATTTTAGCTTTGAAAGCTTTTATAGAACAAATCATTTCTGCTATGTCTTTACTTTACTCCTGAAGTTCAAGATTTAAATTGTTTAATTAATGCATCAAATCAAACGGTAAATTAAATACGAATCGGCCCTAACCACGTCCGATTACTTGTTATTATGTTGACCTTAGGATTTTAATGGACTATGCTAGTGCTTGGGAAGTGGATAGAAGAAACACAGGACCGGCGAAGATCATATAGTGTCCTCCAAGTGGAAAATACCCGCTTCGGGTTCGAAGGCCATTCAAATAAATAATGCAAAAACATACTAAAATGCAAGCTTTGTTTGTACTCCATTTTTTAATTAAAAGTTGTTTTAAAAACAATTATTATTCAAATAAATAATTATTTTTAACCCATCTTGATATTTTTCAAATGAATTATTCGTAATAAATAATTAGTTAATTGTCAAGCTTAATATGCTTAATATTTTAGTCAATATTTTGTTTTTTTTTAACTAATGAATATGACGCATAAATGACAACGCTGTCGGCGATGTCTCGCCTAAAGAACTGAGAAGTTAAGAATATATTTAAACCTTAAATGTGGTTTTAATTAAAAAATATTAAAATAAATAAACAAGGTTTTAGTAATATTGCTCCATGTCAACGCTAGGTCTTATCTTGTTTCAATTACAAATTCAAAATTACCGGAATTAAATATTTAAACTTCCTAAATTCTCTGACCTCTTTCTACGTATTATTTAAATACCTGAGCCATATAGAAAAGTCCTTCAATGACTTTGTAGCATAATATATTTAATAATATAGAATTATTTAAACAAGGAACATTTATATATTATCCATTGCCGTGTTTGGAAATATTTTTTTTATTAAAAAAATACATAATTATTGTGCGTTTAATCCTGCTTATAATTACATTATATTATCACAACATTTGACTAAGTTATGCTGGTTAAACATCGACAACTAAAGTCTTATAATGTGCAAATTTTACGGTTGCATTTTTGATTCTAGCATTGCAAACAAAAAAAATGGGCATTATCTTAAAGTAAATAAATTATTAAATAATTTATTGAACTATGATTTATATTGACAAATTTTAACGCAGTTAAAATAAGAAAGGTGTCGCATGTAGACAAAATGCGAAGTAGCCATCAAGTATTTTACAAAATGCCTGGAGGCATATGTGCAGACCAATGGACACTTTGTGTACCTAATGTAAAATTTAAAGTGCAATTAGTAAAGCTTTGTTGTGTTAAGTTGTATATTTTGTTACGTATTCTAGTCTCTTTAATAAGTAAATATTTTGAACCATGTCAAAATTATGGAGGTTTAGAGTATGAAATCACATAGCTTTAATATTTCAAGATTGTTAAATAACAACAGAAAATTATATGTAGATATAAACAGACAATATTATTACAAAGTTTCATGAAAAAAACTAAACGGTAACTACAGAATTTGCAAAACAAAGCAGAGAATTTATTAAGTCTTAATAACTAACTCCGATATAGTCATCAACATATACGATTAACACGATTATACAAATGAAAATTAGTTGTTTAGGAAATATAATTAATTTGAAAGCGTATTGTTGAATATACGTGTACGTGGCCTTGTTTAGAGAATTCCGCCAGTTTGTTTCCGTTTGCAAAATTTTCCACTTTGCCCGACTGTGCCACATAGCAGACCCCCGTGACTTTGGCAAATTTCACTTAATGAGCCGACCACCTCACAATTTGGAAAATACAGTGCATCTGGAAAAGCGGAAAATTTGCATAACAAAGCAGCCCTTGTACGATGGAGGGGAGTGGGCCTCGCTGGCGGGTATCGGCTGATAGACAAGGCAATTACCGGTGTCCCCGATAACAAACGCCTCCGAAAATCTCTTCAGCGTCGCTTCAATGGAGCTTATATTTCATGGCGATAATAATTATTAATATTTTTTAAAAACTATTTTAACACAACAAATGCCATTGCGGATATTAACGGTCGTTAATAACAACCAACGTTGTGTGGGCGTCACATTACGCGTTATTGTATAATGCAAGGATAATTCCGAAATTTCGCGGTCCGTTGGGCATTGCAACGAATTTGCTTCAATCAGCTGAATACAAACTCGCGCAAAACCATAACCGATTAATTTTGCGAATTGTTACTCGTCCATTATCAAACCTGCATAGTTAAATTAGTGTGATGGAATTGGATGCAATCATTAAACTGATTTCAATGATTAGAATTAGACCCAACTATAGGAAATTGTTATTTAATGAATGTGTCATACAGTTTGGAAAATTTTATCATTTAAATATTATGCGCAAATGTTAAACAAATATGCAATAATTACACTATACTAGGGAGCCCAAAAGAAACTGAAATTTTCTATTTATATTTCTGTAACGTATTAGACACTGTCTCCTATCTTCTCTCTACTTTTTCTCTTGAAATGTGCTCCAACGACCTAAAGAGAAAATAATCGGAAGGAGTAAGGTCTAGGGAATATGAAGAGTGTGGCAGAACCTCGCAGATTAACACCGTTTTTTATAAAAACAATATGTGATTGGCATTACAGAATAACCCAATCACGCATAAAAAACATGATAATAACGTGGAAAAAATAAAATATATAACAACAAAGAAAAGAATTTAAAAATATCTACAAAACAGCGATATTTGACATCAAAAAGAACTACATATTCGACCAAATCGTTGAGCAGAATAATACCTCTGGTAACTGGAGAGTTTCTGAGAGCATCTATCCTTGTATTTGGCAGAAGAAATATATTTTTGATATTTTTCTTATTATAATTATTCCCTTTCTGTTAAAAAAATATATTTTTCTACTACCTCTTTCCTAACATTGACCGTAAACATCTACAGTGATTGTTTAACGAGTTGTTATCAATTTGTAATGAATTATCCCTCTTAAATCTCACCAACTGCAAAAAAAAACCTTTTCTGAATGTTAGAGCCGTTGCCTTTTATGATCCATTTCTTCTCTTAGTTACAATTTGTTAAAAAAAAAGGTCGATTACGGCTCGACCCGCGATCACAATATGATCTTCACATTTAGATGATTATCCAGATTCAAGTGCATCATTTACATTTCTAATTGCCGATTTGAACATTTGAATCATAATTGACAAATATGTACTCTTAGCACTTCATCATAAATTTATTTAATAGCTTTAATGGCTTGCTGTCATTCAAGCATCGGTCCAAAAAAAATAGCATACAATATCTGAAATGTCCTTCATCAATTTCAGGTTTCGACATTTTCCCTTCACAATAATATCAATTTTATTACTTATAAAAAAAGCTAAACAATAATTCTAAGCAAAAAAACTTAGATACACACTTTCTTAACCATGTCTGGACGTAAACTGCACTCGAACATTATGTTATAAAATGCGCGATTTCTTTCAGATTCCTCTAATACAGCTTTAAATAAACCAATATTCGACAATCAACAGTAATATAAAGGTTATACATTACCAAAACTAAAAATTGGATTTATCGTAATTAAAAGTTGAATACCGTTTTAATATATGCACTTATTTGGACAGTTTTAATCGTGTTCCTACTATTTTCAATCTTCACTTTACCACACAGAGTGTCCGACTTTAACAATTTAGCATAGAATAAGTGAAAACTGCCGGCGAGTTTGATTGATGACCGCAATCAAGTGGGCTCGAAATTAACGAGACGACGCAAACATTTTCCGCAAAGGTTTTCCCTATTTGAATTTTCCACCCGAGAACATTAAAACGGCATTAACCCGCGGCGGCAATTAGCGTCCAGGAAATTACATTTTTATCACCTGGTTCGGCTGTCCGTCCACGGCCCATTAGAATTTCAAATAAGCATAATCGTTGACCTGTAGTGCGAGGGTTAAATTAATTATTGCGGATTGCATGTGTGAAGGGGGAGGAACCGGAGTGCAATTGACTCTTCCATCCCCCGCGTGCTTGAGATATGTCATCGTGTTTATAAAATGAGTGACGCATGACTTTCGTCTAGATTAATGTGGCGTTTTAATTATAGACGCGTTGTATTAAAGTATAAGCACAGCATTAGACAATTTTACTTGTGACTCTTCTTTAAACTTTCTAAAAATGGAAAATTGGCCCTAACGAATCTATAATAATGAAAATGCATATTTATTAAAACAAAAACACATTTTCTGTAGTGCATATTGATGGAAAAGTATATACATATTTGGTATTTGAATAAATATATTCAAATTTATATATTTTAAATACAATTTCTGAATATTTTGGGTTCTGTGCGTGCAGATGTTTTCATACGCTGAAAACAATTAGACGCCTTCGCCCCCTTAGACGCATCCATATTGTCTCTGTCTCGCGATATGGATGGGCGAAGAATGTCGCTTGATGCGTACCACCTGCGCATGAACACATCTCGTGTCACAATAAATATTGAAAATATCACTTAAACTACCCCGGGGGTGTAGGGGATAAAACGGCGTAAGGAGATAGAGGGCGAGTAGCAGAAGGGGCCCTTCAGCTCTTGTGATATATAGGGGACCAAATTAAGATTTTCACCCTACGCTGCCTTTGACACATTCGCGCCAGATTAAACACGATTCTATTCCCCCAAAACTATTAATATTGAATAAAAATTTAATTAATTCTATCTTGATCTACGTTAAAATGCAATCTTCTAAATTAAAAATACAAATATTTTCGGCTATTTTTTTAATACATTGCAATTTAACATTTTATAATAACGAAAAAAGTGTTTCATGATTTTTTTGTGGAAAAGTTGTAAGAAAAAGGGTATAACTTTATTGTAAATATAAATATAGATATCATCTACTTAATTCAAAATCTTACTTTAAATGGTGTACAATGCTTTAATGAAAATACATGTATAGTAATTGATCTGTAGAATGCTATTGCAAGAATGCTTTTTTTTAGAATATTTTGGAATAACTTTATACCAATCATATTTAAAAAGGTTTTTCCCGCCTTATTTTCTTTTCCAGAATA
Organism: Philopotamus ludificatus; assembly: GCA_022495035.1. Lineage (NCBI taxonomy): Eukaryota > Metazoa > Arthropoda > Insecta > Trichoptera > Philopotamidae > Philopotamus > Philopotamus ludificatus. Next base: position 107,746 of record JAGXCT010036618.1, on the reverse strand, counting down.
GCCAATTTTTATGTTCTTATTGAAAGTGGTATAAGCGCATCTGTAGCCAAAAATAAATAATTTTGCATAATTAATATTAGCATGTTGACTATTAAAAAAGAATTACCGTATTGATTAATGTGTGCCAATATTTTAACACATTTTAAATATCACAAAATATAAATAAATTAATATCTTAAATATAAATTTTGACCTTTTGTAGAAAAAAAGAAAATAACGTTGTGAAAAAATTCTTGCCTTGGCGATTTAATCAAAATTAATAAATTTTTAAGGCTTAAAAGCTCAATGAATTTTTTTAAATAAATACATTTTTGCTCTACGTAATGTATACTCATTAATGATTTTTTTAATTATTTTTTTTTTAAGTCGTGAAGCGATTACATATTTTTATATAAGATATTAATCCACTTTCCCTCATTTCTGAGGATCGTGACCATGTGCATGATTCCCCTTATGGATGACCATGAACATGGTTTTCATGTAAGAGCAGAGGTGTTCTGCTGCCTTCTGCACCGCAGTGATTTTTATACTGAAGAGTGCTGCTGCCCGCTTCCCAGCTTATATTTTTGACAATTATTTTTTGTGAAATGAAGGTCGTCAGCCTTCATCCCACCTCTGTTGACCAGCGTCACTCAAAAGTATTCAGAATGGTCACCCATCTGAATACTATCTGCGCTTATTGGCAATTAACTTTAACAATCATAATTTGATTCTAATTACCTCCAAGCTATGACGGGTATTTTTATTTTTAATTATAAGATGAAACTATTTGCAATAACCGCTGGGATATTTTTAAATATATCGAAATAATGCAGTACCCAAATTCCAGCTCATTATTCTCTTATCATTAATAAAAAATACCCTGTTAGCTCTGTCAAATATATTTTATTTACCTTAGTATATTATCAAATATACGATTCATAATTAAAATATACAAAATCTTCAACGTCATTAGCTAAATATTGTGTTGATTAGTGTACTTAAAATGAATTATTATGCATAATTCACTATGTTATGCGATAATATTCTGATTATATGCAAATAAATAGTTTTGTTAATAAATAATACGATTAATAAGGCCTAATTTGTGCATTCTGGTGTACATGATTATATATTTTTTTACAATATGGTTGTGGGTTGATTGCGCCTGCGTTCTTGTTCTGCACCATCGTGCAGTATGTCCGTTCCACACATGTCATGATAGGTGCATTGCACGTGAATTGTATTCAATTTAACCGAGTGTGTGAAATCAAATGGTATTTTAAGTTACACGGGTAGGGGCACGGAACCGTCTGCACGCGAGCCGCACGATTGTCATCGGTCGTGTCGCCGTTTTGGTATGGCGCTCGGCGATAGCGTCGCGTGCGACGTACGTCGGGACGCGTACGTCGTCGATGTGCTCGCGTGCGTCGCACTGATTGTCATGTCGAATTGCAGCTATCAAATCGATTTTTTTGTGTACATTATACATTAAGGTAAATGTCTGAAATCTTTCATTTTTGTACCTTATGCTGCTTTGAAATTACATCCATCGTGCTTGAGGATCGTGACCGTTTTTAACAACTATATTCTATCCAATGGCTAATTATGTTTCTCTTCGTCAAGCTATTTTTTTATATCGAGGATTTTACATTCTAATATTATGGTTGAAACAATAATAATCATATACTAGGAAAGTAGTCGGCAAACTTTTCTTAGCCGAAATAGTTATTAGCCAAAGAGCCAAATTTACATTACAACGAATACATTACAACGAATAAAAAAAATTGAGAGCCAAATCTGTTTATTAATTTAGCAAACCTTTATTATAATTTTAGCACTTCATTAAATTACGAGTACACTGAATAAAACTTGATTTCGTACTTAATAAAAATGTTATTCTTTGATAAAAAATATTATGTAATTAAGGAATTCATAAATTTAAAACACGATGATGACTGACAAACACTTAATGCGAACAATGTCCTTGTATCTCCTTGTAAAGTTTAAGTAAGTCAGGTTTTATGTTGGTTTTCTTAATTTTAGGCACGATATCATAAGTTATCATCAATAAAACGACTTCTTAGTTTACTCTTGATAAAAGTGTATGCTTGAAAACAATTGTTTGCATGAATAGGTAGAACCAAAAAGAGAAAGAACAGCAAACAGGAGTTCTTTCAACTGATCATTAGAGTCAGTTATATTATTCCAGGCGTTGAAGATGAACATGCCTTCCTTCTCCGGGTCTTTCAAGGCAGACCACTTGTATTGTGTAAGCTTTGTTCTTCCTTAATATTTCCAAATCATCACAAAGACGTTCAAATTTAGAGCCTCATATTTCCTTGTTTTTTAAGTCCAGCAATTGTATTTCAAAGTTACCAATGCCAAAAGGAGTAAATTTCAAATCTGTTACCGTAGCATTAAGAGGGTGTTTAATGAAAGCTGAGATCGCTCTGCTGTTTTTATATTCCTCATACTTAAAATCGTTGTTTTGAAATAGTGTTTGTCAATAGATGAATTATTTCTTGGCAATCCTTCAGTAGACTTGGAAAGTGAAACAATGTTTTACTTTTAAAATCTTAAGCAAAAAGGGATAATTTGTTTTCGAATAAAATTACTTCTAAGATAGAAAAAAATGTGTTTCCTTTTCTTTGTAGTTTATGATTATGCCGATTTAGATGAGACGTAACTTCTACCATGAAATAAAAGTTTTAAATCCACCGATCGTCTGTTAGTTCTGGATAGTGAACACCTTTTTCAAGAAGAAATGCTTTGATTTTTGGTAATAAGGATTCGAAACGTTTTAACCTTTTCCACTCTGAAGGCCAGCAGTTATGGCCCAAAGACGGAATAAGGTTTGCGCGTCGATTTCAATAGGGCGCAGGTAAATTTTACGAATTATTATTGATTCTAAATATAGAAAAGGGTTGCAACATGTGGAATAACCCACCATTTTTTTATTTATATTTATAATTACGCGTAATAAATTCTCAGAAATATGTGTGCATTTATCGATATATTTCATATACCATTGTTTTTGGAACAGTCAGTCGGGTTCTTCATATCGGAAAGGGTGTCCGAAGCTCCGCCTTCGGTACTGTGACCCTGATTGTTGTATTGTGGAACTATTTTTTTTAAATTCCGATACATTTATAATTATTTAATAAAATAGTGAAACTGTAAAAAATCAGTGAAATAGAGTTAATTAAAAAAAATAAACTATGGAAAATAATAAAATAATGAAAGTTTGTTTTAAGTCCAATGATACTTGACTATGATTATAATTTATGTATTTTATTATGATTAGAATATATATATGCTCTATGAGAGCGGAAGATGGAGAATTTAATATTTGTTAAATCCACGACATTAAAAAATTAGTACCTTCTGTCTAATAATTTTTCAAAAAAAAAATAATTAATCTTACTATCGTTATTTTTGGAGCAGTCTGTCGGTTTCTTCATATCGGAAAGTTGTCCGAAGCTGTGTCCTGTGACCCTATTTTTTTGTATTGTGGAATTATTATTTTTTTAATTCCATTACCTACATAATTATTTGATAAACATAGTGATACAGTAAAATCAGTGAAAGTTTTGTTTTAAAATTCTATGATACTTTTGAATTTAAAGCATTTTTGGGTGTGATTTTAAATATGGGAGTTAGACCTCGCCTAGACTTGCAGGATTATTTTTCGCCATTTTTTAGTACGATCTTTAAAAGAGAGTGTTTTTTTTACAAATCTTTTGGATGTTAGATTTACATAACAACCAAGATATCAATCGCGAGGAAACTAGTCCTCAATATAGAATAAATAAAGTCGATTTTTACATGAAGCATTTAGACGAAAAATTTAAAGAACACCTATTCCCTGGAAAAGAAATAGTGGTTGACGAATCTATTGTAAATTTTAAGGGAAAAAATTGTTTTATGACATATAATCCCAATAAGCCAACTAAATGGGCTATTCGTTTGTATGTATTGGTTGATTCTAGTAGTGGCTGTATATATTCATTCATACCTTATTACGGCTCGCTTACGACTGAGAAACTTACTAGACCTGACCTACAGTTTACATCCAAAATCGTTTTGCAATTTTATAACAATCTTTTGCAAACAATTTCAGAAGCCGAGGATTATCATGTGTATACCGACAGATTTTACACCAGTCTTCCACCTTCCGATGAATTATTGAAACTAAAAACACATTTAACAGGGACAATAATGACCAATAAAAAAATTTGCCAGTTGCTATAAAAAAACCAAAATTATAACAAAATAAAGTAATACAGTTTTTTTACGTCAAATACACCCGTTTGCAAATCAAATGCACCCTTTTACAATTCAAATGCACCCTTTTGCAAATCAAATACAACTTTTTACAAAATAAATACAACTTTTTACAAATCAAATACAACTTTTTACAAATGACGTAAAAAGACTGTAGCGTATGGAAGTGAGAATACTATGATTCTAGCTTAGAAGGAAAAAAGAGTAGCGACGATGCTAAGTAATTGCCATTCCAACCAATTACATACAATTAAAAGAATTAGAACAGGTGGGATAGAAGAGGACAATGTTATACTGGACATTTCCAAACACACCGGATGTATAATGTTCAAAAAAGTATTTATTGGATTATTAAATTTCAAATGACATATGTCTCAATGTTATTCGTAACGGGGAGTATATATTTTTTCCTAAAAT
>JAGXCT010036618.1:53089-102186 GCA_022495035.1 Philopotamus ludificatus | reverse complement strand
ATTCTGTTTTCCAAAATATATATATATTTTTTTAAAATTCGTATTTTTTTTTCATTCAGAGTGGTAAAGGTTAAAACGTCCCGTCTCGATAACCAACGTAGGAAAGAAAATTTTCAAAAATCATAATTAACTCCTCGGCTGATTCTGATGCACTTAAAGATATTGCTAATTTAGCCAGAAACTTTAATTTTCCTGGTCTACAGTTCAGTTTAGTTTAGGAATTTAGTCAACCTAAGTACTATAATACTGCACCAATACAATGCATGCATCATAGGGAAAGAATAACACGAGAAAAATTCCAAGAGCTGAACTGAGAAGTTTTATCACACGTGCCTTATTTACACAATTTTGCTCCAATTAACTACCATCTTTATTGATATATAAAGTACTTCTTTAGTATCAAAAAAAAGTTGATTGTCACCTTGATTAATATTTTAACACAAAACCACAACGAAAATTACTGAGATTTTTTACCGAAAATTTAGAAATATATAAGAAGAGGTGTTCAATGAGGATATACATTATATGTGGTAATTTTGAGTGATAGTTTTTCAGATAATGTTGAATGTTACACAACAAAAAAATATTGTATTATTCATAAATATTTTTTTTGTCAGACTTGCCTTCGACATTTAAAATTTATCTACTGATTTTAATTTTGTCTAGACATTCTTGATCATTTTCTCCATATTGTATGTTTTTTTAATGAGTTGGAACAATTCTTAATACCCCAGTCTTGTCAAGTTGCGAATGTTAGGTAAAATTATGGTTTTAATTATATAGATATTTTATTAATTATTTTCCATTTAAGAAGTAAACATAAATTATCACATTTATATTGTATTAAATCAAATAAGGAGAAAGACCTCATCAGATTTAATTAAAAATATAAAATACTCGATTAGAAAACTAACGTGGAAAGATATTTACAGAAAAAACAATGAACTTTAATACAATTATTAGAATAATGTTAATAAGGTATTTGAAAATTTTCTGGCGCAGTAAAAAAAATATAAACATTGGAAACCTTTTCACTTATTAACCCTAAAAGGTTTGATCCCACCTCTGGCGGTTCAACAGTACTCTATCGCTTCAGTCTCAGCAAAGATTTTTTTTTAGGGAATTAAAGTATACTTTTAAGATACTTATTTTCTGTAAAACGCTTACTGGAAACATAACAAAGGTAAACCAATATCCCATATACAATTTGTTCGGAAATGAATTATGTCAACAGTTGAGAATTTTCGTTAAGATAAAGCTGTATAGACCATCTACAACAGAAAATGAGGAGAGATTGGTTGGAAAACTGCATCGTGCAACCCGATATTGAATGAAAAAATAATGACTGCTAGGTATATTCTATTCAAAAGTTTTCTAGAGAAAGAATAACAACAGTATATTTCTGTGAAACGTGTAATTAAATACCACTCTTCTATTATGAAGTTTGTTTAAAAAAATATCATACGTTGAAAACTTATACAAAAATATTTAAAACACATACATGTAAAATACTCCTTCATAAAATAAATATGTATTAGTTATTGTAGTTTGATTCAACAACACTGAAAATTTTCGCATAATTACTATAAACAAATGAGAATCGTGTATGAAAAACTAACGTCCGATAAGAATTGATATTTATTTGTGTAACATTAAATAAGTAGCATCACTAACCTATAAAATGTTTAGGATAAAGATCTTTTAATGTAAAAGTGATGAGTTGTTAGATGCACATTGATTACTTGGCTAATATTAATTAAATACCCTCGTCATTTAACCTTTAAGTATGAACATAGCTCAGTGGCAGTCATATATATAATTAAATTAGATTATTGCCTTCAAGACATTACACTTGTTTTTTTTTCAGATGCGCGAGTTGGTGAGTTGTCAGATTCACATTCACCCTCCAGTAATTTCATACAGAATTCCTAGAAATTCACAGAAGGTTAATCTATTCTAGTAGTCATGAATATATTTAGTGTTTTTTTATTTGCATAGAAGATACATTTTAGGTTTTAAATATATTTTAAAAATTTACTCTAAATCTTTAAATAGTGAATTTATAAATTGTTGAATTTTTTATTAATAATAATGTATCTAAATCGTGTTATTTAAAATCCGTGAAAAATAAAATAAGATATATAAAAACGTAAAGACATTAAACAGCCTAAAATATTATTTTTATAAAATAATAAAAGCATTTTTATATTATTTTAAGTAAACATATTACCAGAAGTATTTTCCACTAAAATTTATAAATATTTTTTTTCTTTAGATTTAATTATATAATAACATAACAGAATAAAAAAAATCAAATATATTTTATTTAAATATTTATTGTAGTAATTAGTTTAGATTAAATTAAATCAGAGTTATTTATGGCATATATATAGAATATTCAAATTTTACATTAGACCCCGTAACTTATTTGTACCAACGGGTCATAAAAGCAACTATTATTGTAAATATAATAAATATTTACGTTAACTTTCATAACATTGAACAATGTTATTGTTATTAAAATCCACAAATTATGCACATACATGAAATATGTGTACAAAATTTGTATTTAAAATTCTCTGATTGCTAAAGCTGGCCGTAAAAATTCGTTGCGTGTCCAAAGCGATGGTTAAATAATAAACCGAAGAGCAAGGCGAAAAAAGCCGACACAAACATGTAAACCGTACTATAGAGACTATTTTGTAATTAGCTTAATATTCTTTTGATGATAATTAGCCGTTCGGTCCGTGTCAAGATAATCCTGCGCCACCCTGCTTTTTTAGTTAAAAATTTACTCCTTGAAAGAGTTTACACGGGGATGAGACTCAGCGACTCGGGAGCTTAGCGTATGATCAATGGGAGACGCCTGTATTTTTCCGCATTTAATTTTGCATAATGACCGAAAGCTCTTTATAAAACTTGAGAACATTTTTTAAATGTGTTATATAGAGACGATGATCGCGTATATACGAAGATAAGAAATATTGTGAATTTGAAAACTTTCATCCACTGTTTCAAATACACTTCGGCTGAAAAGTTTCAATGACTTTCTAAGTCGAGTTGCCGCCATCAATCACTCCAATTTAACGTTCGATACAGTTTTAAAAATAAAACTTTTTATTTTTACCCCCGTCTGCCTCGAGCTGTTGTCCCAGTTTATTGTTGAAAAATAGTTTACACTATCGATTTTGTCCAGCAAGGAATTCGATATTAATTTAATTTGTCAGCTAGACCTCTGCTCGACATATAAAACAAAATTCAAAGGTCAAATGATTATATATAGATATTGGAAAGGTTCAGTCAATTGACAAAGGTTGTGGTGTTTCATCTTTATCAGAATGACATATTATTGTATTTTATTTTAAGATAATTCGTTTTAGTCTCATAACCTGTCATACTTAGACGTAAATAATATATAAACATATACGATGTAGGATCCCTATGTATTAAACAATAATAATATTTTGACAACTGTGACATGTTATATAAATTCGATCTCGGTATCCGTCCTCAATGTGTTCCTTTTCAATACAAGCTCGTCGTAAATAAATATTGTTTGGGTCGCGTTGAGATGGTGGGTGATACTTTCCACAAATTCTAAACATTGTTTCGGCATATTCCATCTCTTTTCAATTTAGAAAGGATGGAAAAAAATTGACACATATTGGTTCATCACGCCTTTGCGATTCTGTAACACGAGAGTGGATAGATATTTTCCCCTATGGCGCCGAAGGGCTAGAATCTATTTTCCTTTCGGATATTTACATTTTGATGATTTCTCAATATGTATTACAGAATATTGAAAATGTTAAATTACAAAATAATTATTATTAAATATGTAAAAGACATAACTTCGATCAGGCCGAAATTTAGCATGAACAAAATATATTTTTATACATCGGTGTTAAATATTATTTATTTATTTTAAATTGCTAATTTACACAACTATTAAATATATTTTATAGTTATATTATATATTATTTTTATTTATAAAAATATCTGAAAATTAAATGACAATGGTTTTTCTTTTGATATAAATAGTTATTCATAATATGCTTTATTATGAAAAACTAAATTAAACTAATATAACAGAATTTAGTCAATATTTTAGGTATTTTAACTAATCAATATGACACTCGGCATATACTACCGGATGCGAATGAGAGAAAACATCGCGTGCGTGATGAAAATTGTTTTCGCAACTACAGGCAATTATGGACAATGATTATCTACAATATTTATTCTTAAAACTTTTTAGACAAATACAAAAAGCTTGTGACATGAAGGATATATATTAAAAGTGTTATTCTAGGAAAATCAAAAGGTCGGAGTCCCCGATATCGGCATGGTCATAAAATATTAATATTTTTTTTAAGACTCGCAAACAAATTTGCAGTTTTCGTGAAAATTTAGGACGCACATTTTTTATTTAGTTTTGAAAAACACATCTAACTTTAATGAAAATATATTTTTTATTTTTATATAAATGAATTATTCTAACACGATTTCCAACACCAAAATATTAACTTATGTATTTTACATTTCCCACGTGTATACGTCACGTATAAAGCTTGCAATTTACCTTCAAATTGCAATAACCGGTAAACGGTAAATAATTTCTTCCATTACAGGTTTACCGATTATTTACCGGTAAATAAAAAAAATAGACGTGGATTAGATTCAATACTAGTTGGTCGGGCAAGTCATCATCAGATGTTGAAATGTAATATTTAAATATTTGCCACGATTTTTTTCGAGTTCGAAATATGACATTTCTCTCTGAATAACATTGTTTAATTCTTTTTTTGGTTTATTCACTTTATTTTTATATTTGTGTTATTTATTGCTAATTTAAGCTTTTCTACAAGTGTTAATATTTTGACTATTTCTATCCCGTCTTCTTCTCTGTCTTTTTGTTAAAAAAAAATATAAATATCATCCCTTGAAAATACATGCTTAGTTATATATATGATTTTCGCCATTATTGTTGTTTTATTCGTTATATTGAATATTCCATATTCGCCAAAATCATTTATTATATCAGGATCATTAAAATAATTAACCACATTGAAATATCTCGTCCTTATTTCCTTTATTCGAATTATTGCCTCTTCTTAAAGTTTCTTGGCTAAAAAAGAACTGTATTTAGACAGTTCATCAAGCATAAATTTCAATGTTATTTCAGTTGTATATGATTTATGTCTTCACGACATAGAGCTTCTACAGCTACTTTTACCGGTTGTAATGCTAATATTATGTCAGAGATCTAATCAAATTCATATATCAATATTTATCCCCGATTTTATGTCAATCAAAATTTTTAAGATCGTATTTTTAATTTCATAAAATCGTTCCAGCATTTTCAGGAAAGAATTCCACAGAGTTTTGCAATCTCGATGCAAAGTAAGCTCTTTTTGAAATTCGTCTTAAACAAAATTAACCTATTCCGCATGCATATCTACAATAAATTTTCGTGACAATATGCCTGTATATGTCTTTAATTTGCGATAAAATCATTACTGATGGTGCATTTTTGGCGATTTACCGGTAAACCGATAAACCGGTTAGCCGGTAATGCAAGCCCTAGTCCCGAAGGACATAATATAATTTTATTTTAATGAACGATTTCCGAATAACATAATAATAAATCTAACAAGACTGGACAGGAACAACAAACAACACATTTTACGTATCGATCGTTGTTTTTCCCTAATTAAAATATATATGTATGAATAATGTTTTGTATCGTTTATTTATTTACTATTCTTTATTACATTTTTATAATTTTTTGGTAGAATGTATCTACTGTTGCATAAAAAGAGTTTATTTTAGAATACAATACGTAATTTGATTTAAAAAAAAATTACAGGTGGATCGATTGTTTGTATATTATTGTAAAAAAAAGGTTTTCATTTTTTATAGATGATTGTTATACTTTAATAAACGACTTTCTACAACAAATCCATATTTTTTAACCGTGTATATCCATTTGTATTTCATTAAATATTAAAAAAAAACAGAATTAATTAGATCTAAATAGATTAATATATACTTTATTATTTACATTCAAATAAATTATTAAAGATTACAAATAATTGACATACCATTAACCAGAACATTTTGCTTTATATATTATTAAAGTAATTAAAGTTAATTTGGGTTATTTATTTAATGATATCGTAGCTCTATTCACCACGGATTTGTATGTATACAGCAATTTGCGTTATTCACAATATAAATTCTAATCAAATTATTCAAATTGAATAAAGATAATCCGAAGCTGTATTGAACCATAATTTGATTGAATCACCCCCGGGCTATATATTGAGAAATCGGCTTTAAATTATAAAGACCCCGCACACATGCTACATACATACAGCATTGCGAAAATTCCGCGCGCCACTGCGTGTTTTCCGCCAATGCGTATCGATTTTCGATTTTTCAACTTTCCACAGTGTTTGATTAATTACGCCACGGACGGTATCTATTATATAACCCTTCTGGTTGCCGATAAAGACCTCAATTTTGAAAAAGAGCGCCGAGTGTGTCGAGAATGAGACATTTTCCATTTTCGCCGCGCGGCCCTGGAAATGGCTTGGCACGGGCCCGGGGCATTTATTTGAAAGTCGGTCGCCCCGTGTGAATGTTGATTGCCGTTGCGGGCCCGACGTTGAACACCCCACACGGGGCACATACTGACGCAGCAAGATAAATTAGCCTGCAGCCAGTATGAAATTCCTGAAATCTGATTAAATAGCTTCATTGTGATATTATACGTGGCAGAGATTGCAAGCGAGGAATACTTTCAACACTTTATTACGATAGTAATTTTTGGAATCTAAGTATTATAGTAAGGCTTCATTTAAAATAAATATAAATAAAAATAGCGTGAAACATATAAATATATTTAAGACAGCCTTTTATATTTTTTTATCACAATGATCAACATTTCGCTACAGCGACATTTTTCGCAGTAGTTTCATTTATATTGCTTTTTTATTATTATCAAACATCGTATTATACATAAAGGATAATTTAATATTTATCAAATCTTAAATGTATATTTAAATTATTTTTTTTCTTTTGTGAATGAAAATTATTTCTCACTTATGATGGCATAGAAATTAATTTTTTTTTTATGTAAAAAAAGGAATACATCTAGACCTCGTATAACACGGTCATCTGGTTCCACAAAAACGCCATGCAATACAAATCCGAGTTATACGAGGTTTGAAGTTAATGCAAAATCAGGGTTTGCATTCCAAAAAAATATCAAGTTATCAATAGTTAGTTAATATTATTCATTTTTTTAAATAAATAATCGAAACATTTACGTATTTATTGAAAAAAAAATAACAATATATAATATATCAATCATTCACCATCGCTTCCACTTACAATTCCATGTGCTTGACTCTTTTTCGTGAACAGTTGTGAGTTTTCATCGTCAGAGGACTCTGGATTATTTTTGGATTTAGCATTTAAAAATTCTGTAATAAGCAATTGTCTGCTTTTAGCGTATAAATCTTTACGTATATCGTTATAAGGGGCTAAGATCCGATGAAAATAGTTCTTGAACTTAAAACTTCTTTCCGTTATAGGATGATCATTTTCTATAAAACAATGTTCTAATTTATCAGCCAATCCAAAGCCTGAATTTATTGTATTTAATGTGAAACGCCTCGCTGCAACTGCTTCCCTGTCATTAATTATCTTAGGTTCAAACAACATTACGACCAATTCTTCTTCATTCAACGAGCGATCCTCCAATATTTCTTCGATATCTTAAATATCCTTATCATCAAATCCTTCTTCACCAACACCACGACAAATGTTAATATTTATTTGGTATTCAACTTTTATTAGTGGTACAACATTTTCTGCAGGGACCACTTCTGACCAGAGCTTTTTCCAGCAAGAGTTTAAAGTCAAACGATTTATTTCTTTAACAGATGCAGAAACAATATCGACACAATTTCGAATAGAAAATTTTTCCAAGTTCGTGTGACTGTTAAATTTTCTTCTGGATCATTATCAACGAATATAATACGCTTTAAATGTTGAAAACATTCCTTGGTCCAAAGGCTGGATTATAGACGTAATATTTGGTGGTGAAAATAATATTTTAACATTAGGATGTTTTAAATCTGAGGTCCCAGTGCATTGTCCAGTATCAATATTTCAAGATTCCTTTTTCTCATATAAGCTTCTGCATCAGGTATAAAACATTTGTAAAACCAATCCTTAAAACTATTTATAGTGGTCCTAGCCTTTTTATTAGCTTTCCAATAAACATGAAAATTCATTTTGTCACAACCTTTCAGTGCTCGGAGGCTTAAAGACCGATTAATAAACAATGGCTTTATTATGAATTCTTTAAAAGAATATAAATTCTTTAGAAGAACGTGAATTCTTTAGAAGAAGTAAAGATATTCTTTATCCACCTTAAATCCCTTCGCACGTTTTTCGCTTTTTGATTTGAGGTTCGATGAGGCATTCTTTTCTAGTACATCCCGTTTCGTCCGGATTAAATATTTGGTCTGGGGTGTAGCCTTTATTTTTTATAATTTAGGCGAATTCTAGAATATTTTTTGGCAAATTCTCTGTCAGCCGGCGCAATTTCTTTTAAAGTTTTTTATATTATGTAGTGAGAATCGCTTCTTAAAATTTTCAAACCATCTTCTACTAGCAAAAAATTCAAATGATTACAGTAAAGATGGTAATTCATTTTTAATTATTGTTATTTTTCTGAAACCGTGCTATATAAAGCGTGTTGTACATAAATACTTCACAATTGATCAGCTCGTATTGTATAAAACCGTGTTATACGAGGCTTGGGTGTACTTATTATAATGCATATAGTTTAGAACCACTGTTTGGCTCATAGTACAAATGAGCCAAATCAGAATTGTCCAGAGGATAATCATTGTCGTTCGGGTATAAATGGTATATAGGACCACACGTAATAAGCAGTGACAGCCACGCGATGACGTCATAATGATAGATAATCATTACCCAGGGGACGAAGCTATTATCCACATGTCATGACACATGTCAAAGCGTGCGAGAGATGAATCAAGAGTTATTTGACAGGCCATCTACTGTAGTCGGCGGGTGTGAATATAAAAATAACATAAAAAAAATTAAAAATCCATAGCACTCCAACTTTCGACAGTGTGACAAAGTTTGGAGTGATTGATTGTGGTGTTGAATGTTTCCAGAAGCTACCCTCAATATTTTGCTTGACAAATTGTTCCGACGAACTATTATACAAAGTGTCGTAGATAAGTACCAAGGCTTAGTTAACACTTTTGTTTATGTAATATCAATCGGGGCGAAAGTTTTTCGAATATTAATTCGTCGGTCGTTTCAATCGGGACAATGCATTAGTTGTTCGTTCAGAATAAATCGTGCGATGTTTATGGTGCGGTTGGCTAATGCTTTCGGTTCGTATTTAAAGTTGCTGCGACTTTGAAATGTACGAAAGGATTTACTAGTTCAACTGTATCAAAGTGCGGAAATTCGCTTCAAAACTTTGAACAAGAACCACTCGAAGGAGTGAGAAAGACAAATCGTATTAGAGAAGATTGTGGCAAAGTCAAAAGTAGTATGTGGTTAGCAGTATCAAACGTCCGATTGCCATTTTACTTTCTGTTCCACGATTCAATATTGATATGGACATGATATCTTTAAGACCAACTAATAATTTTTATTATAAATAAAGAAAACAGAAAAAAAATAATATAACTTTTTTATAGACACGAAACAGCAAGATTAAACAAAAACAACGGCCCTTTATAAAATAGTTAAGCTATTGGTATACTATATTTTTTTTTAACTAGAATTATGCAGCTAAAGGTTATCGCAAAATATCAAAATTAAAATATTAACCAAAAGCTTAGTTTAAATACCAAAATATATTAGAAGAATATAATTTAATAACACGTTAAATATTGCAGAACCATCAAAATTAGTTATAAATTTTATAAATGGATTCTTGTTTTTATATTTGATAATAATGAATAAATGCTACTAATTTTTAATCGAATAATAATATGAAATAATAAATGATAGTAATTTGCTGTGAATCATACACAAGTAGAACGATAATATTATAAACGCATTGGTTGATTATAATAGATAAGGATGATTATTGGATTATTCTGAGGACACAAGCAAATATTGTTGTTTTTTTTTGCAATTGCAGACAATAAAGGACAATTATTATTGATAATATTTATTATTTACACCTTATTAGATGAATCGAAAGAGTTTGTAACATGTAAAATGTATATAAAAAAATTCGGGGCCCCAATAAACGTCTAATCAGCACGGCTAAAAGTATTAATTTATTATAGAATTCCTATTATGAGGTATATCAAAAATGAATCTATTATTATAATATATATTAATCTAAATAACGTATATTCTAATATTCTTTATATGTTATCTTAAAATAAATTTCTATTATTTTCAATTCTTTAGTTGTAAAAAGTGCTGGTAATAAATAAAAATATGTAAATAATTGGTTTTAAATGTTTACTTTACCACATTTATATTTAATAAAAATAAAAATGAAAATCAGATATGGAACTTAGACGAAAAGGAAAATTGGCAGTTGCTGACAAACCTTGTATATTAAATAGACCACTGCATGTTTACTTTATGTAATTTCATCATATTTTTCCAGAATATTGAATTTAAAGCAACGTGTAAAATCAATAGATTTCTTTCTGTTACTCGTCATATAAAAATATAATATTTAAAATATTATCCAACTAAAATAATAGATTTTTTTAATTAATATTTTTTTGGTGTATTAAATAACAGTAATTTTGTCATTTAAATTATTAATTTAAGTAAAATATAGCTTCACATAATGTAACAGTATTTTATAAGGTTTCTAAATATAATTTTAAATATTTAAAATCCCTTTCATACATAGATTTATATGATTTATTGCTATACGATTTTATATCGTCAGTTTTTCAAGTAAAACATTCTCTATTCCACTTTCTCGTCTTTATTTAAACTCAGATTATGGATAATCAGTGAATAACTGTTACCAATTTTTTTATTGCTGCACAAATTCGTTCTTTTTTCTTTATTATAATTGGCACTGTTTGATGGAACAATTTCAATTCCTGTGAAAAGTCTGATAATGTTCTGCCGGAATTGAATTCTATTTTCCAAATTTATGGCTTTTTCTTAATTTAATTAGTCTGATTAGGCGTTTTGGGAATAAAAAATCAAAGTGAAAACTCAAAACGCTTCGAATATTTGATAAAAACTACTTTTTAGGTCGAGATGTGATTGTATTGTAAATATTTACTAAAAATCTACTAATTAACAAACTTTATTTTTATCAATTCCAATTTGTATATGTTAATATTAATATTAGGAGAAAACAATATGTTATTTAATTATGAATAGTATGGTCCTAGGGAGTCATTTTTCTGCACAGTAAAAACTATTATTATTTCGATTCGATAATTAATATGTGAATTTTTTTCTACTTAGTTTAAAAACAATTTAACGAAAAATATACGTTTTTCAAAGAAACACTTCCTGATTTAAATCGCAGAAAGAAATATATGCAAATATCTTCCTTTTGAATTATTCATACACAAGTGTTTCGTCAATCTCGAAAGTGACATCTCAGCGCTAAAAAAAACAATATCGTAGCAGATACAGAACTTTTGAATAATTTACTATTCGTTCCATCTGTCGATCTAAATAATAATATATCAAAAATATTTTTCGTCTGGATTTAATATTAATAAAGGCGTTGTTTTTGCGCGCCACGAAAAATATTCGATATTTTTTCAGGTAATTATATATTCGACCGGTGTTTTTTCGGAATTCCAGGTGAGGGATAATGCGAAAATATTTATATTTTCCAAGTGAAAAGTTTCGCAGAAAGAGAAAGATATCGTGCGAAGGAGAGAAAGCGGCCTGACAAAGTTGCTCGAAAGCAAGGAGGATCGTTTGTTAGCTCAGCGTTGGATTGCTTCTCCTGGAAGTTGTAATTTAACCGAAGCCGGACTCTTTGTCACAGGGGAGTCCACACCCAATCCAGACCTCACCCATTACACGGAAAGTGGGTGGGGTAGGGTAGGTGGATCTTCCGTAACACTTCCAAATGATAAAATATTGTATCACCACGAATAACGCACACTAATGGCTATTTAATATTATTTTTATTGTGATTTGGAATGAATCGAAATTAATTTCTATTTGAAAATCGATGGATTCTTTTATATATGCTTACTTAGTTAGGTGGAAAATTATTACTTTCATCAATTATGTGTAGAGAGAAGCTTTCAATAACAGTTAGGGGTTGAAGGCTTGATTACGTTCGGCTAACAAATGACGTAAATATTGTCGACAAGCGTTACAACTAGGGGAAAAGTTTATGCCCTGCCAGGGAATACCTAGGTCACCTAGTTAGAATTAATTAGCGTTATTGGACATAAGTGGTCAGTCAATAGCTTTAAGTAATTACCTACTTTCATATGAAATATTTCGATAATATACCGAAACGTTGCGAATAAATATATTTATTACTCTCATCAGAAAGTAGTTAGTGACATTTCTTTAATTGCATATACATAAGTACAATGCAAAACATATATTTACATACTTCTGAGATATTCTGCATAAATACATAAATTCAGAGGCTGTCACGGAAACAAGCAATAAAATAGTGTAATCAAAAGGCTCTATACAATGAGGCCGTTTCGCCAATTTTATATTGTAAAATTTTGCGATGTTTTATTATTCCTTGACGTCATCGTTCCACTCTGATTTTTATGATATATACCATATTTATACGTGAAATAATTCTGTGTTCCTACATTGTTGATTAGAATCAATCAGTATATTTGCACTGGCGTAGCTAATTAATTTTAGTTAGTTAACAAATATTTGTTGTTGGCAGTATCGCTCGGTTTCCATTCTGTAGACATAATGATGACAAATAATTGAAGGTTTAATACGCAGGCGAGATTGCAAAATCTCTATTTGCGTTCGCATAATGCTGATAGCAAACACATTGTGAATATTTATATATCCGCATATGTTACGGCTGATGGAAACAAATGACGCTTTTAACGCATTTTTCAGAATGATTCGTGGGCACGGTGTGTAGGGGATAAAAAATGGCACTAGTGCAATGTTTCCAATTAATTTGGAATGATGAAATGTTCACATAAACGGCTTCGCTAATGTGCGGCTGGTGAAAATGCGCGGAGAGATGATCCCTGTCGTATATAGGAATCAAATAATTGGGACAAACTCAATAAAATTCCCTAAATTTTAATTGAAAGCAACACGGATGTTTTGTTTATTCAAAAGGTCATCACGTTAGTATTTTTTTTAATATATATTTTGAGATAGAATATACTTACTAAGCACTTTAAATAAAATTCTTTCCGTCAAAAATATGAAAATATGACATACTGTCAATAATAGTTTAAACAACTCCTAAATGTAAAATTTGATTTAAAAAAAACCTCGAAGTGAGAGGGTAGTGAAAGGGGATGATGGTGTTATAGATTGAATTTAAAGCAATTTTCTTCAAATCTATTCTACAAATAAAAGATGAACTCAGATACTCTCGACTCAGAGTATAAGATTATTTAAAAATAATTAGTAAGTTACATAAACAGGATGATAACGTAACATTTAATTAATGGGAACAAATCTTTACGGCTACCTATGTGTCAAAAATTAATTTAATTAGAAGATAATTTAACATTGTGTTATAGAGGATGATAACTTGGTGATATACTTGAATCAAATTCAAAAAATTGTGGCGTTCTAAATGTCAGGTAAGTAATCGTGAGAAGCTTTATTTTTAATACTAGATTCCAAGACCTTATTCAGCTAAAACTACGTCGGAAAAATTAGTAAAATATATACCTTCGTTTTATTAGATATTTTTTTTTTAGATTATTGCAATACTTTATATTCACTACAATTTAATAGTATCGAATAAGTGAAGAGGTTTATCGATATCTATTATTTTTATAAAGATGTTTAAGAAAATGGCTAATTAAAATTTATACGAAGATTAAAGAAAGTTCAGACTGTCACGGAAAAATATATAATATTAATTGTTATAGTAACATATTTCTTTATAAGTTGACATTTTATTTAAAAACAAGTAATTTTCCTCAAGTATAAAATTGTAAAGTAATAATTTTATTTATTAAACAAAACCTGTTTTACAGGATTGCTAGAAATAAATTATTTTCATAAAAAAAAATATTTAAAGTACGCAAGAAGGAGTAGTCAATAGGGACAAGATCTAATGAATACAGTGGACAATCAAATTCTTCTATGTCCAACTCCTGTAGTTTTTCCACGGTCATTTATGGAGTATGCGATCTAGAGCTTTTATGAAATATAATTGGAGTCGATCGGTTGACCAATTGAGACTCTTTATCTCATATTTTATTCCATCTAGTTACAATATACTTATACAACATGCCATGTATTATAAAACCATAATAGACCCCACCTGCGTCATACCACCAAACACTCCTCATCGGGTTCTTTTAATGAATATTGCACTTTGGTCTTCCTTTTCATGAGTTTTCCTTGTCCAAACACTGTGCTGAACATTCACGGTTATAGTTTTGGATCCATTTTTCATTACTGATTAGATAGACAACGGTGTTGTTTTTTAGTTAAAAAAGCATTTCATTATACATATTTACATATTCTAAAGTTTAATATTGTTTAGAAATACAAAATGTTATTATTTTATTATTATTAGTGGATATAACGACGCTTAAAAAAATGCGATAAATGGGCGTGTCGAGAGTGTCCTCGTTGCAAATTGCACACGCTGGAACTCAAGCCGGGCACTGCAGCCGAGCTTCGCTCCAGGTTCCGCTCCAGGCCACGCTCCAGGCACCGCTTCAGGCAACGAGAGCCCTTCGCTAATTACGGACATTGTGCTCTACACTCTAATTATTTTTCGGCTCGCTTAAATTACGTTATGAATACCTGAAAAGCATCACGGTGACGCTGAAACATTTCGTATTTTCCCCAAAAAATATTAAGCACTGTTGCGAATGTTACGAAAATGGAAATAAGTGAATTACTTTGCGATTGCTTTACGTTTTCAGGGATATAACAATTGCGAATAAATAAAATTGTCTGCGAAAATAAAATTGTTAACATAGTGGAAAGCGGAAGAAAGCGTCGCACATAAATGAATCGCAATGCAGGAAACTTCCTGTTTGCTCCATTTTGCTTTTTTTCGCGAAAGTAGCAAAAGTTCAAGAGTTTTATAAAAAGCGTCATTTTTATTTTCTGGAAATGCGAGATGAAATCTCACTAAATAGCGATGGATGTCGTTATGTATGAATAAAATATTTATACGTTTGAGGAATTTTATCACTCTTTGCTCATTTTATATAAGATTCGATAACAAATTAAATACACTGATATTTTGTGCAAGGGTTTGATATTTAACCTTTTTTCTTTTGAATCAAATTCTTATACCAGGTGTTTGGTTTTATTATATAGATCTGAGATAAAATATATATAAATATAAATTTAACAAATAACATTAAAAAATATATTATTGCATTTGATATTACAGAAATATTAGAGAGACAAACTTTTCTTCAAAACTTCTTGTTGTGAGACATAAAGCAGCTCTTAGCTGTATTCTTCAACATCGATATTATTGTTATCCACTTTCAGTCCCATGATCTTGGCTAAAGATACAACGGACTTCACGCGTACTATATCAAATCCCTCAGTCACACACGACCTCACTCTTAGGCTAAAGTTATTTCCAAGCAGAAATGAGGGAAATTTCTAGGGTTGTAAACCTTGCACAAAAAACACAAATAATATGTGTTATTCAGCGGTCACCAAACTATGTGGGGCTGGATCTACGCCTCCAAAGATTTTAATCCGGCCCCCAACTTTCATTTAGTTGTAAACTCACAACATTCTACGCTTGTTCTATTGAGATTTGGTTTTACGTGACTTAGTGGAAATTGAATATTAAATTAAAACTGTTCTCAGAAACATCATGTGGCTGAGTAGCATAAGAAAAAATCCTAAGTGCCATTCCCACATAAAATGATTCTAAAAATGCAAGAAAAATGAGTCTCACATATATATTTCACCACAATTCCACAAAGAATTCCCTGAATTCTTTGTGACATTGTGGAGAATTCCCTGAATTTTTTGTGACATTGTGGAGAATTCCCTGAATTCTTTGTGACATCGCATGTGAATTTTTCGCCGAAGGATTAACCTCTTAGGAAACTGTCTTAGCTCAGTCGCGGTTAGCTTACATGATCGAACTAATATTCATATTACATACAGGACATAAAGCTGATTAAACGCAAAAATTTGCACAAATATGTGAACCTGTCTTCTCCGCTCCTCGTCACTCGTTATGCGAAACTTTGTTCGTTAAACGAGACATTTTTTTAAAGTTTGTTTGACTCGTTATGTGAGATGCTCATTAAGCGAGCTTCTATGATGTGTTTTATTATTATCATCGGGATCACAACGTTACGTTTATCTGTATAAAGACCTATCCCACGCAGTATTTATCAGATATGCCTAATCTATGAATAAACACGACCAGTTTTTTTACCAGTTCGACCAGTCTCTGTCTGATTTTAGAATAAAACAAAATAATTATTTTTTCCTATGTTATGTCCTATTTTTAAAATATACCATATCCCTAGAGGCGAAAAATTTTACCATCTTCTTTGTTTATGAGTTTTTTTTTTCTAAACACAATTTTGTAAGGACAGAAACAAGTGATTATCAGAGGGTGCTAGGTTTAGGGAGTATGGTGGATGTGACAGAATTTCCCAGCCTAGCTCCCCAAAGCAGTATGTGACCTAGCATTATCATGAAGCAGTGTGATGTCCTTCCTATTAAACATCGCCGGATTTTGCGTTTTTAAATTAACCTATTTCTGACAATACCTCTCCGAATTTAGCTTTTCGTTCGGTTTCGACAACTCAAAATGTATTGTTCCTCGAATGCGTCATCATATACAAAACATTCTCTGATTAAGGCTCAACTTTGGTTTAAAGATGGAGAGGGCAGGTTTTCCAGATTCACAATATGCTCTTCTCTTTACGATGTTTTCATAGATAATCCACTTTTCATCCCCAGCTATCATCCGGTCCAAAAAGGGTTTGATTTTGTTTCGTTCAAGAAACGAAGTGCATGATGACTCGATCATTCAAATTCTTCTCACTTAATTCATGTGGCACCCATCTCGAATATTTCCACACCAATCCTAGTTTCCGAATATGGTCCAAAATGGTTTGTCTTTCTGGAATCTTCCATGTTGTCAAAAAATGATTTTGTTTTAATATGATCTTATAGTATCGTCAGGACTCTCGACAGGAACGGACAGAACTTTCCGGTACACCTATTATATTATTTGTTGAATGTTTATGAAAAAATGTATGAATAATCTTTACAGAAGCATTGCATCTATGGCTTTCAGTCATTATTAACCCAAATTTTAGATTATTTCACGGCTCTGGGCGTCCAATAAATCTGTCAGAGCGTTTATGGAACGTCCTGGACACACATTGTCCAAATGATACCTCGCATGCACGCACACACATCCACACGTGTCTTCATTTGCTAGCAAAGGGAAAATGCGCGGCGATCAGCGGAAAATTGAAATTGGCATTGGAGCGTGGCGTCCAAAGCGCGCGAGTTTCCGCGCGGTGGGGGAGGGCGCAGTCGAGTCGAGCCGGGGTGAGACTGGGAGTGGGAGTAAGGGTGGGACAGGGTGGAACTGGGGGTGGCCTCTGCTCGGCTCCGCAGTCGCCAGCGGACCGCCGGCCGCACTTGACGAGCCCTGGCCTAGTCGCCAGGGTCCGCTCGCCGACCAAAGTTTCGCGCGCGCGATCTCCGCCTCGGACAACACTGTGCGCGATGTGACCGCTCTTGTGACCCGTGTGTATATGGATACCTGATAAATAACAACGATTATTAAATAATATATCCCAAAAAAAAAACTTATTAACTGCCACGTGTTTAGTGGCAATTCGTTGAAAATAACATGTTACCTTAATTACAATATACATATTAGGGAATCATTATATTTGTCAACAATTTCCATATATAATGGCTATAATAAAAAGCGCAATTTATGAAAATTATAATATAAGCATACACGCAACGTAAAAAAAATAATATACTACAATCTATCCATAAATAAATTGTTTTTTCATAATAAAATAATCTAATTCGAAATATATAAAACGAGACTATAACATTTTACAACTGTTTTAATAATATATTTAAAAAAAAACTATTTTTAAGCACTGAAACCGTGTCATTGTACGGAAAAGTCATAAGATTTTCGCCGTATTCCAGTGATTTCCCAAAGGATTTTTCAACTGTTCAAAGTTTGAATGGTAGCCATAGCGGAAAATAGTCTTTGAAAGTTTTACACGTGCAAATATTTCGTTTAAAAAAAACGTATTTTTAATTATAACAAATGATACATAACATTTTATGAAAATCAGCGGAAAAAATCAAACACACTCATTATTTATGTTACACGCATACATAAATCTTTTAAATTCTCATTCACTATTAATAAACACGTACATTGGATCGATATCGATTATTTATGTATGCGCGCGACCCAAATGTGGGTCGTGCGACCCATATCCTTCAATTGACACACAATCAATGGATGAAACAATAAAAAATATACGCGTTCGCGCTCACTAATGTACGTTAGTGATTAATTTCTAATTGTCGCGTGTCTAAAACCGAGCGTTTTGTAATTACTTGTATTTTATTTTTACTTCTATTCGTCAATGGAACAAACGGCGTTCTGATAATACGCGGGGGCTTGACGAAAATCACATCCAATAATTGGGAAAATTAATTTTCCGGGCTTTCCGATTAATTCGTTTATAAAATTGGGCACAAGTGCGCTTTTAATAAAATTAAAATGTTCACTTTGGTCCCTGGTTATTTATTAACGTATTTGAATTCAATTAAATTATCTTCAATACCTAAAGCACTTTGAAGCGTTTTTATATTAAGAATTGATTAAATTCTTGTATTTATTATTTTTAGCGATGCTTTTACATAATAATATTTTAGGAGTATTAAAAAGAAAACTATTATTAGCATTTGTTATTTTAAAATATGATTTTCTATCAATTTTAGCTACCTTCCTGTCAATATATCGATCACTTTCATGTGAAAATTTTCCATGTTTGAAGTGAAATATGTATCAAGATGATTTCTACCGATGCTCAGATTATTAAACTTTCATTTTAATAAGTGTTTTATTTAAATTAAAGTATAATAGTATTAAGGAATGAGATTTAACAAATTATTCTAAATAATTACTCAAACGAATCTATTTTACCAATCTATGGCAAATGTTCCTCCACTATGTAGAAAGAAGATGCAAGCTTTTGCAATAGTTCTTTAATATTTTTCCGAGTATCTCACTTTTTATTTATTTATAAATTTTATAAATTCAATTTAAACTAGCCCATAAATTTTGATAACCCTGATTAAAAAATATTATTTACTATTCGATGTATATTTCAACTAATGAACATCGTATCGTAAATAATAAAATTGAGTAGATAACACAACATATAAGACTGATACACCACTGTACCCGTGCAAAAATAATACTTTTCTTCTTAACATTCCTAAACTAAGTATTCTTACTTATCTATTTTGTGAAAAGTATGTATCAACCAGACATATATGCATTTCAAAAATTGAATTTCCAATGCCCAGACACACGAGAACTTTGTTTTAAAATGTCAAAAACGTAACACGGAAAATGTATATAAAATTTATGTATTTCCCGGATCAGAACGAATTCGTGCTGAGAGCATATGGAAAGTTTCCAAGAGTTTTTCGTTGCCCTCTGCGAGTGGTCATACAGCTTCCGCTATATATACGAATCCACGGACGACGACGGGAATGTCATCAATATGAAAAATTCAAATACACTCCTCAGCCTTTTGCCAGGAGTGTACCGAAGACTTTTGCGAAAAGTTTAGTTTATATCAGTTTATACGACGATGCACTCTCAAAGGAAAATATCTTTGAAAGGAAAATGTATTTTTGCACAATGATAGATTGAATTTTTTTTAAATTTGTATTCGTTCTCAAATGTTTTAGTATTATTTTGATTTATTAATGGATTAATTACGCTAATCGGATTTTATGTTTGTTGTCTCCCATCGGTTTATGTAATGGGGCATCCGTTTAATAAAATTACGGCTAAACGATTCGATTACACGAGATTGTATGTAAATCATCTGTCTATCAATATTTCATTAGTTGTTGCTCGGGGCGGACAAATTGAGCGCAAATAATTAACGGACGACCCCATTTGGGAATTAACACATATTATCAAATAATTCAATCAGTTGTATCGATTTTGTAATTTTTTTTCAATGAACTTTTGTTATATTTATACCTGTGGGCGATCATCGGGCAGAAATTTATATCGTGCAGGTGAAATTGCTCTCCTGAGTTTTTAATTGAATTATAAATTAACGTACACACATCTGTCGATAAACATGATTAGATTAACCCCGTTTCGTCGTTGAAAAAATATTCCGCGGAATAAAAATACATTTTCAGCGAGTTCAAATATTAAAAGACGCAGGCAGAGTATTCAGGAAGACGATTATATACAAACTTTATTTTAAAAAGTAAAAGTAAAAACATCACAGCTTCCTGTGGAGGTAACAGCGTAGAGAGGAGAGTGGGATGACGGCTCCCAGTATGAAAACTTTTGAATCTCTCTCAACTTTATGGAAAGATACTTGAACGGATGTGAAACGCCGTTTTAGAAGGGACTTATCCCACAGGCAGATAGAACCGCGAAATATATACGTGCACGTATGTGTGTGCATGGAATAAAAATGCTGAACGTGTATGGTTCATGTTAAGAAAAATCCATAACATTTACGATCTATTCTTAACGCTTCAATTTTACGACACCAACTGGAATACATTTTCGGGTTGAGCGGTTAACAGCCGTTCGGTGTAGAATGGACGAGACCGGCTTATTCTTTTTGACATTGGATAGGAATGCCAAGGGGCGAAAACTTAACCGTATTCGTAGAATAATAAACAGATGCCGAAGAAATCAACAGAATATTGAACATCTATTCAAAATAATTAAGAGATTGAATCATATTTTTTCGTTCACCTCTCATTAAACTATTTTTCATTTTTTATTAATACATAAATCTTATCTTTACTTACACAAGTATTGTTGTATACATGTTTGTGTATTGTAATAATACTACCTATATAATAATATTACACAATATTGTTTTAGAATTTAATTAATGTTTAACAATTAGTAAGAATTCTAAATCAAAAATATTTATTTTACAAATTTTTGAAAAATCGTTAGAAAAAAGTTAACCTTTATAATAATAGGATGATAATCCAATTAGATTGGTGCTTAAATAAATAATAAAAAATCACCGATATTAGTTATTATTGGTTTCTCTGCGAAATAATATTAGTCGAGACTTTTGCTTCTGGTGTGACTCAGAAAATTAAAGGATTTTCGCTAAATATCCTTATTACTGGATTAAGGATACGATGATATTTTGAAAGCAAAATTTAGGTTAAAAAATAATAATGCGGATAATTAATCAATCAATAACTGAGTCATAGATTGTTATGTTGTTTCGCTTTTCTTTCATAAAAGCTCAGCTTGATTTACATCTGATCAAGAAGAATTACTCAACTTAAATTTAAAACCCAATGTTTAATATCGATGTCAATAAGATTATTTTGATTTTTTTTAAATTGCTTCTACTTCTCGTATTTTTAAAAAAAGTAATTGAGAACCAGCTACTGAAACACAGATTTGTAATGAAAAGTACATACAATAAATAAAATCATAGATATTTTTTTAAATATTTTATAGCATAGCATGGGCTAGACATGCAAATGTAAATTATTTTATTTATTAGCTCTGAAGGTCCTTAAAATATTAACTAATTACAGAAAAACCGCCAAATTTATTCATTTTTTTACAATAATACAATGTATTTATTTTGCAATTTAAGTAACGAGATTATTAAAACTGACGCTGTTAAAAATACTCAGCCTCATATAACTCTAATTACTTTCTGCAGTTTTGTTTTAAGGTTTAAAGGCTAAGCGAGTTGCTAAAATTACATAAAACATCCATCGGAACCGGCTGTTTCCCGAAAAGCAATAACAAAGTTTTCGATACAAAATTTACCTTCAAGGTGTGGAAGTAACGTTACATAATACTCGATATGTTAAATAAATTTAATAAACAATGCTAATAATGCGAATTTATTTAACATATAATTTTCATACGTCTCTATACGAGGCCGTATCTATTTTTTTCATCCACGCACAGTTGTGTTTCACGAGCCCAGAACCAAAGTTGCTTTCATTAATTTTTTATTTTCCCTGAAAGTTTTTCAATTTTATTTCAACGTGTTTTTTTCTGTTGTAATTATTCAGAATTTTTTAAACGCTGTATAAACAGATCGTCCTTTGGGCATTAAACGAAAAAGTGTTTTTTATACATCGCAAAATAACCATGAGTGAATATTAAAATAATCAACGAAAAAACAATGATAACAAAGTGATTATAGTGAATGATATAAGTATTTAGTTAAAATGCATAGACCTCAATATGAGTATACCTCTCCATTAAACAGTTACTACAATGGTAATAGACCTCAAGATTTCGATTCTAATTACGGTCAAGTGGCACACGAAATATATTCGGCCGATCAAAGGTTGAATTATAATGCGAATTCGATTCCAAGGCCAGATCTGTACGAGGGCAACAACGACACGACGCTAAGAGCCGAAGAGAGGAACTGGTATGTCGAGAATCATAGGAATAATCATCATATAAGAAATCATGAGACTTTACCGCGCACTTCTAAAGATAATCAAAGAAAAGAGGACGATAAATCGAAACAGGACGTTGATCCGAATGACGCATCTAGAAGGACGGGCACCACTACTAGATTGCGAAGGAAAGAGGATCGATGTTCTTGCGAATGCTGGCCGACCGGAAGTCCTGATCCTACGATCAACGGAGAGCCTCAAAAAAATATTCAATCAGCCGTCGATATGGTTGCGTCATATGGCGTATATCAAAATCCTCACGACGACGATGAGCAGGCAGGATTCGTCAGGATAACCAATAGGTATCCATATCAGAATCAACAGCAAGGCGTCGTGGTGAACGAAGCAGGAAATAGCTCAGTCGTTCCAAGGCCCACAGAGCTTACCAGGAGCGTCGAGCAGAAGAGCTTTTTTCAGAAGTGCTGCGGATTTTTTAACAACGGTACAACCACTCCAGCACCCAACGGACAAGAGGTTGACTGCTGGGTAACATGTTGCAAGCCTGCAATATTCCTGTTTTTGCTCGTGTTGATGGTGGTCGTCTTTGCTCTCGTCTCCGGGCTATTAGTCTACTACAACTGTGAGTATTTGTGTCATTTTTTACGCGTCTAGTATTACATATTTTGACTTTAATACCACTCCGTGTAATCATCTTCAATTTTATAAAAGGTTGTGTTTGATCTCACGCAACGTTAACGTCTCTCGAGCGTAATACTCAAGGTCCGATATGCGGTCGGGGAGATGGGGGTGGAAGAGGGTTAAAAAGGAAACAAAATGAAATTCACGTGTGTTAGATGGGATCTGGAAACAAACGCTCATAAATATGCATGTTTTAAATTATTATTAAATTTAATATTCACGGCATATGTACGAAAGTTTTTGCCAAATCTAAAAAAAATGCGTTGCTATTTGAAATTAGAAATGTTTCTGATTGTCATGATGTTTCTGTGTGACATTGACATAATGTTCGTGTTTGAATTATTTTTTCAGCAAATCACATTAGACAATATAATATATGTATGAAAGTTGGGTTTGTTTGGGACAATATATGTCATGTGTTTTACAGAGCACGTTTGATATATGATTTATTTTTTAAATTAGTTTCTACTATCTATGCATATACAAATCGAGATCAATTACAGATTTTTCGACTATAGGACTCTCCTGTTGCAGAAATTTAATAGTTTATCTGTTTATTAATTTATATATAATTAGCATTTATTGTTTTAATACAATTAAATAATAAATAAAAACTTATGCTTTAGTATACCTATGGGTCAGTTATTATTAGCTTATGTAAAAAAAAAATTATTGACGTCTCCTTTATTTTATTTAGCATTGATTAAAATAATATTTTGCCGTTTTAGCGATACTTTTAATAAATTTAAATATTCTTTGACGTTGGCAATATAATAATACATGTTTTTGTGGTTTCTCCATACAATTGTCAACTTTTGCAAAAAAAGCACTCAATCCGATCCAGTTGCGAATGTTAATTTTCCTTTAAATATTTTAGATAGGATTTAAATCGAGACTAGTCATATCTCTATTATTAAAAATAACTACCTGTTTTTTTTTCTATCTATTTTTAGATCATTGGTTCACTTAACAATGTTAACTAACAATGAAGAAAATCATCTACCAATCAATCTAAGTAACGTTATTTTAATTGTACATCAGGGGTATTTAATTGAAATTATATGATATTAACTGATTTCTTTTAAGTCGCACATATATTTAATAAACTAATAATAATATAAGGTTTTTTAAAAATATAAATAAACAAACAATTTACAATCAAAATATATTATTATATAAATTGCTATTAAACAACCTTATTCGATACTTTAAAATTAATTTAAAATTATTATTGAAAAAAAAGATTATTTGCGACGGTTATCAGATGCATAATGCAGTTATAATGCACATCGATATTAGGTTTAGTTATGAAAATTTATCTTCAACAGTACAACTTAATTTTTTATGTTTTTGGCATAGCTTTGGGACCGGCTTTATTATGTAAATAATTTGTTTTTTAATTGAATCGCTGTTTAAACGTTGAAACTACGCGGATCAGAACTGCTCCACGGACCAGCATTTGAGGAGCGATGAATGGTTTATGTCTGTCAAATTACGTGTTCATTTCATTCCTTTGAACGTAGCTTTCATCGCATTTCTCGATTGCAAGTCTTTATAGACTTTAGCCTATGCTTCATTTATAATATTGGAGGCACCGATTCGATCTACACATCAAATGCGATTTAGAAAATTGTGAGAATCAGCAAACACCACAAATATTGATATAAAAATAGATCGATGTATTTTGATTCGATTTCGGAATGATAGTCTTGAAACCAACGATGCATCAATGACTTAATTTTATTTAAATCAAGCACTGTGATAAAAATTGACAAGACATGAATAGAATGAAATGTCAAATGAACATTGTAATACCATTTGTAATTTTTTTCTGAACATTCGTCACCTTAAAACTATTTCTGAGGGGTTTTATGTGTTCAAGAATTATATTAACAGCTCTAATTTTTTTCCAACAATCGAGATATTTGGCAACAATACCAACATTTTACAAGGTTGGATATCTCGAAAAGGAATAAAAAATCTTAAATTTTACCACAAGTGACCCGCTGCACTACATAGCAGCACGCAAGCAGTTACAGCAAGAATTTCAGAAGAAAAAATTCTAGACCTGGTTTCATCAGACTTTTCCTCTGCATGTTATTGAATATATTTGTTTAATAAAAAAAATCATCTATATACAAATAGAATGATTAACTTATTTTAAATAATATATTTTATGTTAGGTTATAAGAAACTCCTTTATGACTTATTTATTTTGCAAAGAAAAACAAGGGAAAATGGTAGTCGAGAGTTATTTTTTTAAAATTTGCAATTTTGCATTTTTTCATTCGTATACGTGTACAGTTGGGTCGGGGGCATATTGGGGCGATTGGCCCTGCATACTCATTCGCCCGGGGGCGCCACTTTTACAAGGGGCAATATATTATGCAGCACGGTAGGGCGCGGTGTTTGGAATAAATTTTAATATGCCATTCCGCAAAGATAGCGCGAGTGGCGCCATCTGATATTGGCCCTGTGCGATCCGGCACTAGGGCTTTCGTACAATAATCATAAAAATAACACCGTCATAAAGACCAGATGCTTAATTCCAATTGTACATATTTACGAGAATGAACAGCGAAATGTGTCGGGCTGAATTACAACCCTTTTTTCTGCGGGGGTGTGACCGTTGTTGAATTAAAAATGTGTCGCCTGTGGCGACAGGTTGACCCAAAAAGCTCGGTTGCAAATTAAAATCGCGGAAGATGATGACAGTGGTGGTAATAATTCATCGTTAGTGTGTAGTGGGCACTTTTGTTGTCGGCGAGTACGTGTCGTCGCACGCTTCAGGCAAATTGCGATGTTCATTGAAACGACAATGGAAGAGAAATTTCATAACTTTCACGGATTAAGATTGTTTGTTTCAATAAAAAATCAAAAACATCAAGACTCTCGTAATTATCTGACTGTATTGATTCGTTTACTATAAAACTAATTAAAAAAATACGACTCAAACGAGTGAGATGGCAATTAAATGTAATTGCTTACTATGCCTCGTACATCCAAAACGAATATCTAATTTCATTTCATAAAACACTACGTAAAATATTTTCACTAAATTGATTGCTTTAGTGAATATGATCATTTTTCCATTAAGCAGGATAAAAATATAAACAAACTTATTAACAAAAAAATAAAACTAGTAGTTTCAAACAAAACATATTCTGGAAAATATTTTGCTGCGGAAAATTTTCAGCCATGAATAATTTTACGTCAGTATAACCGTCAATTATTCGATGCGGTTATTGTCAAAAGCCGATGAATTGGTTTTTATATAAATTTTAATTAAAATGCTCGTTACATGTTTCGCCTATATAAAATCTGAATTCACCATACATCCTTGATTAATGATTACATATATAATAAACCTAATTTGCATTAATTGACTGAAGTTTATATAATATAAAATAATAAACCATTTATATACATTATTTTTAAATAAGCTGTGTTATATTTAATGATACTTTACATTTTTATTACACAAGGTTGCACCTCAATGCAGTTGCAAAACAATTCATGAAAATGTTATCATTGATAAAGATTAGAAAACTAAACTTAAATGATTGGTTATTTAAATTATAAATAATCAAAAATTGACGATACAAATATTAAAAAAAAGCTGGATAATTAATATTCATTTAATATATAAATAAATTATAAAAAATAACGATTTGAAATCGCACATTATCCCTCAAATCTTATATCTAAAATATTTCTAGCACTTTCCTACGGACAAAAAAATTAACAAGCTTTAGTAGAAAGAATGCGTTTTTATAATTAAACAAAAAATATGATTTAACAGGTAAAAATGGTAATATATAATAATTCCATGTAAGAAACTGTGCAAATAAGTTTAAAAATATGTAAATATTTTATTGATTTTATAAAAATTTCATTATTCCTATAAAATCTATCATCTTAAAGTTTAGATATTTTTTATGCGTATATAAATTAAATTAAATAAATAATTAAAAATATAGACCTAAATATAATAATAAATTATATTTTTCATTTATTTCATTAATATTTAATTTAAAATTTTATGTAATCATTATGACAAATATCGATCGTTGAAGTTCTTAAGCCTCAACAAGTAGACATATTCGTAAATTAATTAAATAAATTTACTGGTATCTGTGCTAAATTTCAACAATCACTATTAAATATATATATGTTTACCAAGAGAATGAATCAAAACGATCTACTTATATGATGAGGTCTGGTGCAATAATATGCATTTTTAAAAACTAATCTATGTCAACACACTCTGTATACAGAAACATACTTAAATTTACAGATACGAAAACTACTGAAAAATACTTCTTTAGAATGAAGTGAGTAATTCTAAAAAACGCTCAGAACGTTTATCTAAATTTATTAAAACGTTTGAATTATTAATAATTAAAAAAATAATATACAACCATAACAGCTGAACGTAATCAATTTTTTTTCTTTCATAGAGTACACAGAAATGATAAATAATAGAATAATTTAAATCAAACTTTTTTGTAATGCAAAATACCATAAACCAATATTGACCGAAGAGTATTGGATATTGCGCAAAAAAGTTATATTCAAATTTTAAAGTTCATGTAACGAATGTGCTACCGAAATTTATATACGAATTTAAGCACACTGAGATAAACTTAACTGACTGAAATATATATGTTATTAATTTTAATTTTGCATATTTCATTATAATCAATGATAAATAATAAATAAATGTTAATAATTAGAAATTCGATTCGAATCTAAGTATCTTTGGAAATGCCAAAAATATTATAATACGTGAGCATGTTACCAAAGAGGGTAGCCAGATATGAAATGCGCTTTATCATATGATATTTTACTGCCATTCAGAGAATTGTGCCTATGGGAAATCAGGTTACCGTTCACGATCCTAAGAGAGAAAAATTAGAAATGAAGATATTCCTTCAAACCTAACCGAAAATCTTTTATCGCGTTTTTGATAATATAAAAAAAATGTTTTTCCAACTTTGCTTTTTCAAATTTTCCGACTGATGCAGATATGATGGTGGGATCTCGCTTCCACCTATGATCCCAACGGACGCAGAGTGGGACTCGCATGCTATTTCGGTCACTCAAAAATAAAAGTGTTAGAATGTCCCATAACAGCGGCAAGTGTATTGACTTTATGCCCGCAGACCAACATTTTCCATTTGTACCAAACACTGTACAAACAATCGAGTTTCAATTACTTAGCCGATGGTATCTCGTCCAGTCTGCGGGTTTAACTGCACTGATTTTATCCGATCTTGGTCCTAGATATTTTCAGCAAGCTAATTGATTATTATCTATATTAAAAGCAGACGTAATTGCTGCTGTAATTAACAAGTGACCTAGTTGAGGTTAGATTAGATGGGTTTGACTTGTATACACTAATAAACATTTGATTTGTTTTTATTTATTTTAATTACTATGAAAAATCACGCGATTTTCCATTAGAACGATAGAAAATGCTACGAAATTTTACTATGTTAAATTATTTATAAAAAAAAACAATAAAATGTCTATTACTCGGTGCTTTTCTTAGAACAATTCCACCACGTAATCAAAAGATTTATTGTTCATATTGTTCCGACATGTCGCACAATACCTGAAATAGAATTGTATATATTATATATATATAATAATAGGTGCTCAGTAATTCGATATAATTCCAAACACGATCTATATTTCCCGTTTATTTTGCGCAAATAGAAAATGAAGATCCGCTTTTCTTCTTGCCGTAATGTCTCCTAGGCAAACTGCATTCTAGAATCGAGTATGAGACTAACGGCGTTATTATTGGCAGGGTATGGGATATGCACGTTTTCAATTTGCAATAAATACCCATGGGTACATATCGCGATACTTTAACAGAACGACAAACACGGATCTGAATATGAGACTGGAAACCTGAGAATTGCGAGTTCTGCCTGATTTTGTGAAAAACAATTTTGCGACAGCCGGAATACGGAAGTGAGGGCCGAAATAGATTCGGCAAATGAACATGCAATTTCATATTTCAGAAAACGACGCGTGAATACGAATTGATTTCATGAATATTTGTACGTATAATAATAAATTATATTAAATAATAAAATAAATAACTTTGAATCCTTTTATAATCAATCACATTTGATCGAATTTTATTTTTACACTGAAGTTGATACAAATCCTAATGTTTAGTTTTACCAAGAGCTGAAATTATTAAAAAATATAAACAGTTTATCGTAAAAATCCTTCTGATAAATTAATTAGACTTCATTTCACTAGTTCATGGAATAGACAGAGGTAGATGTCACAATATTTACAAACATATACAGTGGAACCTCTCATAACGAGCATAATTCATTCCAGAATCTTGCTCATTGGTTTTAGCCGACTCTTTAAAATTTGGTAAAAATGTGACACAGCATTATCATTGAATATGTTTGTAGCACGCATAGCCACCTCCTTATTAGAATGGTGCTTCTCAATGTATGATGAAACAGTTTCTCATGCTTTCAGCAT
This sequence comes from Philopotamus ludificatus, assembly GCA_022495035.1. Taxonomy (NCBI): domain Eukaryota; kingdom Metazoa; phylum Arthropoda; class Insecta; order Trichoptera; family Philopotamidae; genus Philopotamus; species Philopotamus ludificatus. Next base: position 72,102 of record JAGXCT010036618.1, on the reverse strand, counting down.
TTCTCTTATTGCGTCAGAAGATTGTTTCTCTGCTACTTCCTCTTCCTCCAAACTCTCCTTCATAACTTCTTGCTGTGAAATACGATCCAACACACACAATTGCGCCATACGTTTGTGACTTCCCCTTTCTGCGTCATTCGTTATGCGAAATGTCGCTCGTTAAGGGAGCAATTTTTTCACTTTTTTTTGCTCGTTATGCGAATTACTTGTTATGCGAGGTGCTCGTTAAGAGATGTTCCACTGTATGTTAATTTCTGCGTAATAACTTTCACTAATGCATTACTTTTTTTAACTTATATTTTTACGCAATACATGCTGATGTTTTATTTCTTCGAATCAGATATAACTATGTTCAATGTTCTATTTATTACTTCACGATAAATACCATTAGGAAATGGATACTTTCATTCAAATAAAATAATATCAAAGGAAATACGTTAAATTAATATTAAAGGAAATATGCTTTGTTCATTTAGGACATATTTAATTTCACTAACGTCTTAAATTAATCATATTTTATTAAAAAAGAACTAATATTACTAAACACATCCTGTTTTCGTTTCACAGAAAGGACATAATTCTATGTCAAAATAAAGAACTAACCAATGGATAAAAATGTAACCAAAATGTTGAAATTTATCAACTAACAGCTGCATTAATTAATGAGGATTTTCAGTTCGCTAAAAGTATGGAACAGCATTTTCTCATATCTGATCTCGACCGATAATGACCTTCTAAATTCTAATAGGAAGTGCAGATTTGTATGGCTTGATATACATACATATATTATCAGATTTCCTAATACTGAGAAATTCAACAACACAAAAGCAACAAAACAAAAAATTCTAATACATATTACGTATCATTAGTATTATTTTTTTTCTAATTAACCGATCCATCATGGCGACTAGAAACCAAACCCGTCATCCGAAGAGGGTCTTTTCATAATGAACAATAGACCCTAAGTATTTGTAAGTCAAAATATTGATAAAATCTTTATCAATATCTTGACTTAAACGACGAAAAAACAATATTAATGATATGTATCATAATTTGGTCGATATTTTAGATTTTTCTATTAATCAATATGACAAGTAAAAGGTTCGCACACCGAACGATGTCCCGCCGCAGACTGAGGACACGCCATCAGTAGATTGACCACCAAATTTTTGCAGCACGTGTTGCGAGTATATATTTCACTCGCACTTGACACATCGTACCGGACGCGAGCAAGAAAAAAAATCAGCGAATTTTGTTGTTTTTATTTTTATTTATTTCATTAAAAATATGTATACTTTTTTTAGCCAAATACAAAAGTTTGTGATTTGTGAGAAAATATATTAAAAGAATTATTCGAGAAAAATTAAAGACTGGATGTCCGAAATAGACCCCATCTGTACGGCTAGATTAAAATATATGAATAATACTTACATTTTCCATAATTTATTTATTGGGTTTTAATTTTTTACATCATTTTCTATATTACAAAGTTGCATTAACATGTTTTTTTAATTAAGGGAACCTATATTCAATATTTTTTTACGTATTTTGGAACGTATTAAAATATTTTTTTACCATATAAATTTAATTTTTCTCGATCCCATCGAATTCATTACTACTTTTATAAAAATATAATACATTATTATACATTAAAGCTTTCATCGTTTGTTTTTTATCTTGTATTATACAATAAGCCCTCTAGGTGTGCCTTTAAACTAATCATAGTACATCTTGAAATAAAAAATAATTATTCAAAACATTTCAAAGCATATCAGAACAGTTAAATAATCTTACGTTTAAACTCTACAACAGTTTTTAAGTCGTAAATGTTATAAATAAAATGAATACATAAAAATCAGATAATTTTAGAATTACCAGGTGTGTATATTTCATATTTTCTGCAAACAATTGCTTCAAAAAACTTTAAAATATATTTTTAAGGGCTTCAAAAATTCAAGAGTTGTGATTTCTATTTATGTACATTTTTTTACACAAAAGTTTTATAATTTCATGAGCCATCTCTCATTCAATACGAATCGAATATAATTTTAAATAAAGTAATATAATATATTTATTTAGTGGCCGAATGTTCTTACACGTGCCAACATTTTAGCTTTCACTGTTATTTATGTCAGTTTATTATTCCCAAAATTTTTTTGATGTAAGCTCAAGGCAAAACAACGTCACTCGACCAACTTTATCTCGATTTAAAATATAAAATATTTAAATAAAAAATGTTTATGTCAAAATATACATTGTGAGCTAGTCACACGGGTATATTAAAATATAACAGACTTCAAACAAAATATATAAAAGAATTAGCATTTGCGAACGTAGCAATATCACCACAGGCAAAAAGACAAATAAGCCTACATCTCTAACCCTTTGCTACACACGTATTTTCAAATATATCCAATGTGCTCATTTTGCCATATTTCGGCAGACGCACTTACGGCATTTTAAATTTGTTTGCTCTTGGAATCAGGCGTTGCTCCGCGTCGACCTGGCAATAACGTAAGCCCTTTTTGCGCACAAAGGACTCTCTTTCTGCAAAAATGATACTCTTTACGGCTTGTACTTGTTTTTTACAAGGCACGTATGGTCTCAAACAGGAATCATGCTGGCCATAAAGGAAATATCAAAATTTTCATATGGACCCCGGGCAGAGAGCGAGCGCGTCCTCGGAGGGTTACGCAATATGGCCGCGCGTTACCGACCCTCGCTACGTTTGACATTTTTCTCTGTATCTCCATTTTTCCTATCTTCTCCACTGAAAATGTATCATCTGGAGTGTGTTCAATTTGGAGAATGGATATATGGAGATTATACCTTTCTAGGCATAATCAATACGTATTGCAGATGCAATAGATCAACCGGAAAGCATCCGCATTCATTGAATTTTGAAATCAAGAATATAAGAGAGATAAAAAATAAACGTATTTAAAATATGCGGTAAAAAATATTTTAACCATATTTTATGTGCTATATGAGTGCTTTTAAGCTCGGAAGATCTTTCTATCGTCTCACTCAAGTGTATAAAACAAAAAAAAGTGTAAAAACAAAGCTTTTTGATTATCACCTGAAATTTTTTCACTCTTGTATTGCAAAATGCGTCTTTAGATATTAAGTAAAACTGATTGTTTTTATTACAATTTTCATCTAATGAATAACCCAAAACATCGCAAGATTATCGAAATATTAAAACAGATAACACTAATTTTGCAATCGTCCTACTGCTCATCGAATCGCCAAAAACAATATTTCGTAAAAACACAATTGTTTCATACCTAATATAGAACAAATTGTTACTACTTGATCCAATAACTTAGATGACATATGTGTTGAACCCAAATACCATGCCTATTTTTTTCCTTTGGTTGACTTGATAGTATATTGAGTTATTTTTTAATAGTTTCGGAAAATTCAATCAATAGATTCCACCAAAGAATCAGGTTTGGGTCAAGTTTATATATTTGTTTATTTATTAAACGATAGTTTAAACAATTAAAATATAATTATTTTACAAATAAATAATATTTTGACGTTTTTATAATAAAAATAAACTAAAAATTGAAATATTTAATTTGTTTTTTATTATTAATATCTATTAAAATCAATTTTGAAATGATATGCATCAATATGTGGTGTCAAAAGCAGTTATAATGCGCAATGTCATTCGCCATAAATAATATAATATTTTCAGGGATATTTATTATCACATTGGAATATCCAAAAGCTCTATTTGAAAATTCAGAGGTACAAATTTGACCTTCATATAAAATGGGATCAAGAAAGCTGTTCTCATGCTTTTGCATGTATAAAAGTTTGCACTCAAATGCTTTAATTTGATTTGTAACCTTATTAAAATATATATAAAAAAGCTTTATTTTCAATATCTTAGTCATGTAATAGATTATATTAAATGGCATTCTTCATCAGTGGTTATTTTTTATATAGCTTAATTTTTACTACATTCTGATAATAATCTGTTAGCAATTTAGGTTCTGACTTCATTCATTTAATTTCATCTCTTAAAGCATAAATCAAAAACCATTGTTTATCGTAAAATTCAATGAAAAAATCGTTGTCTTTTTCAATTTATAAAAATCCCTCCTTTATTTTCAAATCTTAATAGTTAAATCTAAATCTAAATTTTTAATCAAATCAAAACCTAAAATTTAAAAAGAGATTATCTTTATATATATATATATTATATATAATAAATGATTGGGAAAAATATTTTTTTATCAAAAAAATAAAAAAATAATTCGTGCTAGTATGGATCTTCTACTAGAATAAAAGGTTAATTATTATTTCTTATAATCATTTAAGAAAAGTAAAAGCAAGAAGAAAAACTTGATAAATAATATTATAGTTATCGTATCGTGTTAAATTATATACCTGAGAATCTTATTTACAAACAACACAGAATTAAATATTTATATAGTGAAAAGCTAGAAATAATTTAAGAAATTAAACTGATCTATAACCGTGGAATATCACGCTCGAAATCTCATGGTTTAAAATTACGGATTAGATGACTAGATTTAAGAATATTTTTCTTAAATATAAAACATTTTTTATGAGCCATATGTTTTTTTATATTTTTTTTAAATATGATATAAATCCATGATAATTTGAGCTGATGTTTTTTGCATAAGCATTTTTTCACAGCACATATTGTCACGTATTTCACGACCTACTTATCCCTAGCTTCGTCGGTCGTTAAAGTTGCATTTACTGGACTTACATACATAAATACGTACGTTTCCCATTTCCTTTCGCCACATAGAACAATACTGCAGATAAGGACATAAAAAGGACATAAAACCCCACAATGTAATTTTAATATCAATCGGACATTTAAGGTCATTTTATGGCATCGTGCATTTGCGGACAGACCGCACGACCAAACGATCAGCTAGTAAGATTTGAAATAAATAAAATCCGAAAAATTCATATATGGAACTGATTAAAGGAAAAATGCGACATATCATCTTACAAAATTTTTTTTTGGAGTTTGTTTGCGAGTTCAGTAGTAAATGAAAAAAGTTTCCAAGACTTGAGCCGTACTTCAATCACATTCCCTCTCGTTCCATCAATGATTAATGTCGTGTTTCAGTGATGCTGTGAGACGGATCGGCGACAACTCTATATCCACACTCGATGTAAAGCTCTCAACATTAATGAAGGATATTAATATTAGGAGGGGACGGGATGTGCGTTTGAAACATTAGTCTTTTGCCAGAGCAGACATATCAAAGAGGATAAGTGTGTCAGATAGAACCGACGCGTCAGCAGAGCCACTCCACTGACAAAAGACTTGTTCGGCTAGAGGCAAATGACAAATGGTAAATCCTACTAAGAAATTCACAAAGCCATGTGTGTTGCAGGAGCACATGTATACCGTATAAAGTTGAACAAACTGAGCAAAAAGCTTTCGCATTAGCCCGTGTGTAGAGCTTTTTAAATAAAAAAGGCACTGAAACGTCATGTTGATACGCAAAGTCTTTGGGATGCGCGGAAAATTCATGGAAAATTATACTGAGAATTGTATATTTTATAATCACACGTTTAAAAATACACGGAATTTACGTTTTTCGCAAAACAAAACTTATTCATCAGAATTATTCTTTCTTTTTTAAAATAGTTTATCAGATATATATTATATCTACTAGAATGTTGAAATAATATTGATTTACAGATAGAATGGAATTCATCTAAAAATGCTCGTATATGATTTTAATGATTTTTTTTAGTGCATTTCATCTGTTATAAATAACCTTTTTGCTTTGAAATTTTTTTTGGAGGGTCCCAAATTGCCAAAAAACTCACGAATTGGATGCGACCTAGTGGCAAGAACTCATGATATTATGCCGTTGATCTCGAAGAAAATAAAACGCAGCACCTTTCACATATATTCATTTTAATGAGCATCTTAGATTTAAGCTTTTCGAGTGGTTTTCACTGAAACTATTAGATTTGAGCTAACATCACCAACTATAACCTGTTTCAGCAATTTTGGATAGTCATTCGCTTCGTTGGACGTTTAACCATTGTCTAATTGGCACCACTTGTTATAAAAATAATAAAATTTGTAATAAATATTACTCTCAAATGACTCATGCCAAAAACAATTAAAAAAAAAATACTCCTTATGAACCAGATAATGCAAAAATATCTATAACAACCTTTCAGGTAAATATGATATCCTCAGCCACGCCAAACTCACCTCATACGGGGGTCGACCTGGTGATGAGCCAGGGGACAACCTTTCAGGTAATCAATTTATTTCATTTTGTGATTCTACATAATCATATTCTTCACTTTTTTTACATATTCGACGTGGAAATCCAACAATAAGTGGCCATATATATCCTTTCCATTAATATCCTTATGAAAAATGTTATCCAATCAATTTTAATGGTTTTATTAGATTTTTGATGAAATTCAAACAATAAAAAAAACGTAGCCATAGGTTTAATGAAAAAAATGGAGATAAATTTCTGGGGGTAGATAATTGAGATCAATTACAACACAGAAAATAAATACGAAACAAAAAAGCCATATTTCAATGGATATTAAAATTTAATTGCGGCATGGAACGACGCAATCCCCATGTCCGATACAAAAAGTTAATGACCGTCCGTGATAGCACCACTTTTTTATTATTATTTTTAAAGCGAAATGAATCGGGACACGCTTATCTCAAACATTGTATCAAAAAATTTAATGTCCCCGCACAAAGTTGACGCATTTACAGCGGCCAAAAAAAAGATAATGGATGATTTCAGGAAATGTAAAAAAGGAGGTCGAATTAGAGGGCATGGGTAGGGCATTAATCAAAAAAAAATTGTATGACGAAAATATTTTTCAATATTTCGTATATCACCGTCGCCGCCGGAGTGACATGCGAGATGGGTTATGAAATAATAATTTTAAAAGGGTTGCTGAATTATTAATTCGTAACCCTGTCAGTGAAGGACGCGGTATAAATCTCACTCGACCGAGTATTTTTAGCGATATTAAAAATAATTCATTATCGAGTTACATGCCCAATATAAGTTTTTTAACACTACTTTGAATTGCTCTTTAGCGATTGATTTCACTAGATTACTCACCTGTGGTTCACGGCTGATCACCAGTGCAAACTAGCCGAACTCCTCTACAATTCCCAGTGCCGATTAATGATAGCCGACGTCTACTCCGACTGGACCAATTTGCTGTTAATCCATATTTGATTATGGCTTAATACAATGAGGCTTTCTGGATTCCGTCCACAAGTGCAGATCGGGGAGCGGGGGTCGGTTAGTGCTATTTCCACCCGCCCACCCCCCGGTGCATAATTAAATTGGTAATTACAACTTGTATGGTATGGCGTCTGATGGAGAGGATCAAATTGGATCAGGGGTGCTTGGGCACACCGTCGAGTATGCAATTTAATCTGCGCCATAATAAACGGAAGCTTTAAATAATAGATACATTGTTGATGGTCGCGAATGAATATTTTGATTGGCACTAAAATAAAGTGGATTTACTTTAGGTGGATGCTATTTTTGGATATATGCGCACGCGCATTTTTAAATAAATAATAAATATGTACCCGTCATAGCTTGATAGTAATTACAAACGAAATATGATTGTCAAGTTAACCGCTACTGAGCGCAGTTAGTATTAGGATGGGTGACTATTAAAAAGAAGAAGGGAAGGAATGGAGGCTGACGACCTTCACTTCATAAAAAAATGAATTGTCAAAAATATTAGATAAAAAGCTCTTCCATGTAACTAAAACTGCAATGCAGAAGGCAATGAGAGGACACTGCACTATATATTCCCATGAAAACCATGTCCATGGTCCTCCATAATGAGAATCATGTGCATGATTACGTCCCTCAGATATGAAGAAAAGTGGAATTATAATTTATACAAAAACAAAATAAAAAACATGTATTGCGATAGTCCTTTCATATTTTTAAGGACGATGACTTGTTTTTATGATTGTATATGTGACTTCCCTCAATCTGCTAATATTTTTAATATACGTTTATAAGGGACTAGCCAATTTATGAGTACAATATATCCTTTCGGAAGTCCCAATCTCAGTGCTATGAGTAGATTGGCTGTATTTCATGTAGTAATAATTACAATTAATAACCAAACAAAAAAAATGATAACGAAAAAGTTGCCACATATGTATTTTAAATATTTTTTTATATAATTCAGCTAAGTTAATCATACGGGGCATAAAAAGTTATGAAGATAAAATTTTAAATTATTAACACATATAAAAAGGTATAAAAATATTCCTTTTACTAAATTTAAAGATCGTTTTCACAGCAAGACACATTCTTTTTAAAAATAACACTGTTTTTTAAATTTAGGGAACCAATCTTAAATTTTGGGTAAATTTAATCAAATTTTTACACATTTTTTAGTGGAACGCATCTACCCTGTAAAAAAATAAACAATTGTCTAAACCAAAATTAATTGTTTTTATATACTAGTTGTTAAAATAATATCCTCGTTATCCGTTGAAGTTGTGTACTAATAATATTCCACGAATAATGGAGCAGGAAAATGTAATATTGGCAGAGAATAACAAATGTTTTTATATTACATAATATTTTTCCATATGTTGTATAAGATCATTTTACTATACACATGTAAAGAGTATAAAAATGTTTTTCATTTATCTAAGAGTCCGAATTTTTAAAACATTCTCTTTATAAATGATCATAAGTCGGCGTAATATTCAAATTAATGTCTCAGCAGCGACGGCAGTCATATATTTGGCCGCCATTGTCCGAATGCTGCTGTCACATGTGACAAGGGATGGGCCAGGACGAATTTAAAAGGTTTTTACGCACATTCGTCTTCCAGTCAAAGAATCCAGCGAAGGAGCTAAGATCTGGCGTGGGTCGTAACTCTGCCCACCGTGCTCTTATTTGGCAACCGCTGAATTAATACTGCGAAATTCTGCAAAATAATTGAACATATATATCTTTAATAAATAAATCGTTGTTGAGCAACACGAAGAGATCGGAAGATATAAAAGAAAAGGCAATCGCCGAGGATTTGCAAAATTTATCAAAATCTCTACAAAGGGTCGAACGCCATTAACGGAATGAGCGAAAAGTTTGATTCGATCCGTTGTGCGGAATTAATTCATTTCAGGATCGTAGGGCGGCTTTATGGTTTGATTTTGATCTTTTTATTCCGCGGCTCCCTTTGTGAGGTCGGTGCGTTTGAGTGCGGTTTGAGTCCCGACAGAGTTGTAGCCAGCCTAGCCATCTAGGCGTGATCCAAATTAATTAATATTGTTTGCAAATAATGGAGAAATTCAATTATCATTCAGCCATTCAACGGTAGCTCGAATAAATTGACTTATGCTCGCTATTTTATGACTCATTAGCCAATCGATGAAACAGGCGCTATTTTTTTTAATAATTATTTCAACGTAAAGGCATAATTTTTCATAGATAAGTGGCATGTACATAGTTAATTCTCGATTTAGAACCATCCAAACTTCTTGATAAAATAACGCTGGCTATATTATATTATACTAATTTTCTTATCATAAAATTATATATATATAAAACTGACTTTAAAAATTGTTAATTGATTATTTGATCATGCAATATAAGCCAAAACGTTTTTCTTTATAATTTTCAGATTATTCCGACAGTGCACAAATGGCAAACGGCGGTTTGCATCGCTTGAACAAAGGTAATGATCTCGAACATACCTACAAATACATACACACAAGTCTTTGCGTACATGCCATAATCAAATTTGATTCTGAATACACGAAATCCTCGGGTTTGGACCTCGTCTAGTGTCCCGTTTAACATTTCCGCAACATGGATCGCATGTCGCACCAACGCGAGCGCAATAATCAACCGGTGTTAACGTCGTATGTGTTCAAATCCCCTCGACCATATATCAAAACCGCTGTGCTCTCACGGAAAATAATTTGCCACAAATGTTTCAATCATTTTAGCATCGCGAGATAATGCCAAAAAGTGTTACATCTCCATTTCCGACGCTGAAAAACAACAATAGTGGGGATGGGGCAGGTTCGCGTTCCGTTTTTGCGAACACGGCTGATTGATGCGAGCCGCGCGCCGAGCTGCGATAACAAGGCAGACACTTGTCACTGTCGCCTGTCCTACCTGTCCTACCTGTCCTACCTGTCCTACCTGACGTACCTGAGCCCACCGTGGCGCAAGCTGCTTGATACCTTCCGGATTGCACGTACACGGCTAAATCCCCGGCTGTACGCTAGATTATCTAACCCTTATACACACTCTGAAATGCGGAAAAGCTCTCCGGAAAAGTCAATATGTACACACCATCTATTTACGATATAAATAACATTTCGTAGCTTTCTATATTTAAATTTTATTTTATTAACTACACCCATCTCTTGAATCACGCGAAATGTTTCGCAAAATAATAAGAGTCTTAGAGAAAAATGGCCATATGTGGGCGGCACATATAAAAATGAACAATGAACTAATATTATACCCTTTCCAATTTGAAGGACATGACTATTGGCCTGAAAGACTTGCAGAAAGGCAAGCAGGTCTGTAGACTTTTACTTACGCGCGAATTTCTTCAAGAAAATTTTACGAAAAATTATTTATTGTGATCATATCTTTTATTTTATTGTATCATATGCATGTTACCTACAAGCCATAACACAATATAATATTTCGATAATGCAAGCTAACCGCGATAGAGCTAAGTTAGTAGTCAGATAGGTGTCCGACGAACACTATGAATAAACGATTTTTTTTATAACACTGGCCAGGGGGTGTGTAAGAGGATGTGGGTAGTTTAGCGCGCTGTAATTAATTTATTTATTCCCAAGTATCCTGCGTTGAATAATCCAAGAAATAATATTAAAAATTGTTAAAACCTGTGTCGTGATTTGACATTGGAAGAAATGAGTGTGAGGGACTCATTCCCCTTGCATCTTTAGGATCTTTATCGAATCTTTATATTGATAAATTACGATTTGGAATCTTTTTGTTAAGCCCTTTATCCATCGTAGTCAGATAAATAAATAATATATTAGTGACACATATTATTATTTGATAAATACAATGAAATATGTATTTATAGAATTATTTAAACAACATAAATATCTAAAGTTTTGCTGTTATTTTCAGAGGCGATTTTGACTATTAATATACTTTTGATATTAATCCTACATGTGGCATACTTTTGGTATTTGTCTAAAATAATTAAAAGAATATATCATATAAATAAGCATTTTCATTTATTGTCTGCAATTCCGAACAAAAATACAACTATATTCGCTTCTGTTGTTATGCGCGCGATGTTTTTTATCGCTCGCATTCGGTACGATTTGCCAAATGCGAGTGAAACGTACGAGTGACACGTGCTGCGAGAGTTCAGTCTGAGGCGTATCATTTATGAGTCATATTGATTAGTTAAAAATATCTAAAATATCGACCAAATTATAAATCAAATCTTATTATTCTTGAAATAATCGATTTAAAAAAATGTCAAATGTTACGGTCTCTGAAAATCCCCCTTTGGACGACACGGTTGTTTTCAAGCCGCCGTGACGGATGATAGGTTAATATTCAATACTTATTAATTCCACGCCGCCATCATCTTAAGATTCTTAGAATAAACTATTGAATAATAATTTATTGTGTCTGCAGCTACGATTTTTTTTTTGTTGGTCTGAGGTAGTTTTTGTTTTGTTATAATGTAAATAAAGAAATAAAAATAGATATCTATTTTTTTATTATTATTTATTACATTGCACAAAATCAGGGCTACCGAAATGTTAGTAAATTTCATGTAGTATTCAGTAAACAATAAACTTTTAAAAATAAGAGGTAAGTTTTAAACAAAATATGTATTGCATCACAAGGAGATCGTAAATAAATTATTATTACCAGAATCTGCTTTCCATTACGTACACATATTTCCTATAATATGCCCAATTATAATTATTATCAATTAGTTTTATAATAAAGCATAGATTTTCAGTGAACTGTATCAAAAATACATTCCATAGACAATGGTCATACGAATGGTATCAGGCATTGTGTTTCAAATATAATGATGTTTTTATATATACTTTTAAAAAAATGATATTCGTCAAAAAAATATTCAGAGAAGCTAAAAAGTATTAAAAATGCAAAAGGTTAAAATTATTACTATTGATGAACGATAAAATAAACCAAAATTATAATATTTAACGAAAAGCAGCTTATTTTAAGCAATGAAGATTAACAAACCAGACAAAAAATATTCATTTTATTCTGGACTACAAGAATATTTTTATAAGTAAATTATATTTACAATAATTCTTTGGTAATTCGAATAAAATATAATATAATCTCGCGATTATCATAGATAATCAAAAAACACTGATAAAGCTAAATATAAATCAATTTAATAGCATAGACCTCACTTGAACTACACTTTTTGAAAAGTTTCTAGGCCGCACCTCTTTTCGCCTCCATCGAATTATTATTTTTCCAGTCTACCACTTAAAGACTATTCACTAAAAACTAGCTTATATTATTATATATATTATATTAAACAATTAAATTGAATAAGTTTGCTTGGAAGATGGCGAGCATCGTAGATGGGATCAGATGAAAGAAAGTTCGTGGGTGTTCTATTTTATATTTTTTTGTTGTTTGTTATTTCTAGTCTAATGTTTTCAGGGCTTTGAAACAAAACTGAAAACCTGAAAAATTCGTTATTTTTATTGAAACGAAAACCAGAGCTGGACTTAAAAAATAACAGTATATATCGGTTCAATACATGTTCAAATATAAATATAACTAAAAAAATATTCACTAAGTTCTGAACTGAAAATTGAATAAAACTGATATTTTTTCCAGAGAAAATACCGGAAACTATTGTAGTCATGATTATTTTGTGAGAGGTGTATTATTGATTTAATAATAATTTTAGCGAATTTAAAAAAGGATTCGAAGAAAAATATGATATTTAAATTGAATGTAATATGTAATCATATAAAATATAGATCGAATCTCTTAACTATAGGTTAATCAAGCTAAGCTCCAAGTAGGGAGGCGTACAGGATTTAAGAAAGAATCATAGACACGTAGTTTTAATTATAAATTAATTTTATAAGAAAAGATGACTTTTTTATTACCAAGTATATATTTTTACAATTCTGTATTTGCATTTTCTAATTTGATAGCTATTTTATAAAGGATAGTATTGTCCTTAGAGAGAAGGGTTTACTCCCATTATATGAAGTTTTATAATATGATGGCTTAGTATTAATGTTTACAGATACAATAAAACAAGTTTATTATAATATAATATGTATTTATTAGTAATCCTTGCTCCATATGGATTACATGTGTTTACATTAATAATAATCATTTAAACTGCCATTAATCCTTGTATATAATTCACATACACTAATTAAACAGTTAATAAATTAATAGTATGTGAATTTCCAGTGCTTTGTAATTAAAATTTTCATGTACATTAAGTCTGTTTGTCGTCTAAAAAATAAAATGTGATCATATTGTTGCCATTTTTTAGAATAATGTTTTATGATTAAAAATATGCATTTTTCTCTTAAATTTCTAATCTTATTTGTGGGTTTTATTAGATTTCTTATCTCATTTGTGGGGTGTTTGTGGGCTAAGTCCACAGTGAATACACCGTCGGATACACTTCCGCATCCCGCCTCTAATTCTGCGCTTCCTCTTTATACAGTGTGTTGCCTTGGCATCACTTTCGACCCACCCCTGTTATTAATTTTGACATATTTCACCTGAAACTTTCATCCGGCTTGGCTCCGGTGTTTCAGCTGACATTTCGATGTTGTGAACCTAACCCCAAAACTTGGCAAACAAATTCAACGCTCATTCATCAAACTGAACGGGACCAAACTTGCGTGGAAACCGTGTTACGCCACACATTAAATCAAACTAGCGGCTCAATATACTCCACTTTATATTTTTACCGAAATTAATGACCTCCATCTGAGGTGAGACATGGGTCCAAATTGACTTTCGACACGTCTAACGAGACCCCAGCCGCCGATTTGGTCGAGGTGGACCGATAAAATTATTCATTACCGACTTTGTCAGACGCCCAGGGCGCCCAGTTTGCATACAAAGGGCGCTTTCTATCTGCCTATCCAGCCCTGGACGATTTATATTCATCACGCTCTCCCTCCCCCACTTTTTCGCTATTGTTTCCTGCGAATTTATAAATCTGCAAAATTAAATTATAATTAAGAAAATAAACTTTGATTTAACACAATGACGTCATCTCGTATATCTATATAAATATTAATATATATTATTATATATTACAGATGCGTGATAAACGTTTTTTATTGTATTTTATCAAATATTTTTTTTCAAATCCTTGCATTTCTTCCGTAATATATTTTCCGGAGGATAATTAATGTTCTAAAAAAAGGGAGATAGGAAAAGCCAAGTTTTTAAAAGGAAAACCGCCGTTTTTCCCGCCGATAAAAAGAAAGCATTAAGCCAGAAGCGATTTGGAATCTTTTTCTCCGACAATGGACCAGAAAGCAGTGTCGGCCATTATTCATTTTTTCGGTGTCGGTGTCAGTTTTTGCCGCTCGAGCGCCGATGCATTTGATGAACGCCTTCTCGAGGGCCTATCTGCAACACTCGGAAATAATATTCCGTCTATATTTGGAAAATGCTATTAGTAAAAAGAAAATCGCCAAAAAAAATTGTAAATAAAATAAAAAAGAGCAAATATCTGCGACACAAATGACCTGCCCATCATTCGTTCTAAATTGATACATGAAATATCAGCATTTTCCATTTGCCATCAGTCACTTACTGCCCATGCATTAATAACGGCCTTTCAGCATTTTTCCCATTCGCTTCCAATTATACGCGAGCTTCCATTAAAGGCCATTATCCTTTGAACTGAATTCGGCGAACACACACATATATATCCAGATTAAATTTCGAAAATTTCATCATCTCACTCGTATAATCCGGCGAGTGAGGAGCTGGCATGCGAAACCTGGCAAACTACTTAATTAGATAAGTAATCTAATCCATTCCGCTTAGAGCGCCGGCTTTTGGCGCAATATGGCGGCCAGACAATTCTAACTGTTGACGAAAGAAGGATATATATTTATTCTGAAATGTACCCGACTCCCCATAGGCATTAAAGAGATTAGAGTGGTTTTAATTAAAAAGTTTCGTTACCGCCCAAACTTTTAGCTCACGTAAAAAAACCAAAATGTCAAAGCTCGAGTGTTAACAGTCTTTGTTTTTCTCTTTTCAGACATGACCTACAAGCCGAGGCAGCCGGTGCCTGAAGGTAATGTAATATTTATTCTATCTACAATCAAATGGGAGGTGAATGGCGGGATGAAAGGTTAGTAACGACTTGTTTTCTGGGACCAAATGTCCCGGGATAGTTGACCGTGGACTGAATGTATGCCATAAAATGGAGCGGAGAGAATCGCACAGTACACCGTTGAAATATATTTATTTAATCGTTAGAAACCCATGCTATACAAATTTAATGTAATCGCATTCATAAATTTCATAAATGAAATTAAACTGAAACAAATTTCGCTCAAAACACTTTATTTTCAACGGCCGCAAAAGACTGCCATCATGATGATCGCCTGATTATTTTAAAATTATGCTTCAGCGAGGCCTACGGTTGCGAATAAATGCGAGCGCAAATGGGAGCATAATGGTACCTCCAGTTCTTTGAACACTTACACCTGTCCTTATCATTAGTACCCGGAGGGGTAGAAACTGCATTTGCAAAACCCATTATTTCACGGCGACACGAAAAAAAAAATTCCGGAACCATTACGAAAGACTACCAGATTTAGTGAAAGATTTTTTTTTATTTTCTACGTGTACAAATGCACTGTGCCGTATACCGCGAAGGGAAATAAATGTACTGCGCTGATTTTCAACAAGTACTATCTGAACTAGAATACCTACTTATCACGTTGCTCGTGAAAAAAAGAACTCAAATGAGACAAAATGAATTGCCTCGTTTGTTATTTAAAGTGAAATTAACCGAGAATACTGAAATTCATGGGTTTGGTTTATATAAATAATATTAAATCCTCATTTATGCAAGTTTGCCCTAAGATATAAATTTACCATTTAGTATTCAGTGAGCTTGTACAGTAGATTACTATTTTTTTATATAGAGTTCTTCACATTATCACGATTTTTTAATTAGAGCACGATAATATCAACCAAAAGCTGTTTACTGAAAAATAATATATGTATTTTTACTGTAATTTTCATTTTCTAAGAGATCAAAATTTCAATTCCGTATAAGTGATGAATATAGCCCTTTCAGACTATTTTCAGTCAAAACCCGCAGAGTTTTACAAAAATGGCATTGATGATTTGAAAGAAAGGTGGCAGAAGGTTATAGATAATATACGGAATTATTTTGTATAAGTAAAGTTAAATAAAATACCAAAAAAAGACATTACTTATGGGTACTCATAATATAATATTAATTATTAATTTTATAATCTCTTATATCAAATTTTAGCAATTTTACTATGTTATTTGCATAAAAATCTCTTGATTTGAATAAAAATGGAGTAAAAAACGATGAATATAATGCATAAATAATTACATTCCATACGTATTCTAATATTCTGAGTTTTTTTCTAAAGGCTAAAAAATAATGTTATAGTAAATATTCTTTGCAATCCCAACATAGAAACAAATGGATGTTTTTGATGTTGGGTTAAATTTCGACATTGCGAATGGTACCTGCCATTGAGAAAGCTACTATTTTTGAAAGATTCGTTTTAATACATAACCCACTTCTTATCGCAATAGTTTAAAATGTCGATGAAATATCGAATTTTTCTGTAATTAAATTAATTTTTGACACATTTGCATCTGTGCAAATTTTTAGGCTCTTAACTTAAATAATGCGGTATCCCTATTTATAAATTTTGGTAATTATATTTAATTATTCTTGCATTTTAAGCTAAGAAAATTTACTGTATCTGCTATTTGTTGGATAAATTCGGTAGAATTTCCTTTAACTTTATTCCGTAACACTTAATTTTCCACATCCACGACCCTTTCGTTTCAAGGTTTATTTTTTAAGTCGAAACTTCCACTTCGAAAGAGTTTGAGCCATTTTTGACACTGCTCAGTAGTTAACATGTCCCTGTATATGTCACATTTTTATTTGTGGTAGACTTTAAATTAATTTTTTTATAAAATTCATAACGCATACAATTTCATAAAAATTGCATATCCTGCAAAAATCCTTCCATTTGAAATAGTATGCAATAAATATGTAGATTTTTTAAGAGTTATGCTTTAGATGTCCGTCAACAAATATAAAAATAAATATATAACAGCAAATCGACATCGAAAACCCATCTGATCAATAAAAACGACAATATTATAACCTACTTTTTTGTAAAGCATTCCTTATATTATTAATGAGTTTCATATATTTTATCTGCTATAAAATGTGATTAGATTTTTTGCACCGATTCGATTGTGTTCTAAATTGCTAGAGTTTGCGGAAACTTGATGCTATCTAAAGTCTTTTAAGTTGCCATCGAGCTGTCCATCACTCAGTCTATCTACTTTTTCTTGGGAATTAACCGTCGTTTTTAAGTATTCCAATCTAAACATAAATTGTATAATAAAAAAAGCGTATTATTTAATTAATGCTGATTTTAGTTTGGAGATTTTCCGGAATTGGAGTTTTAAATCCTTTTGCGCTATACATGCGGCAGTATATCTCCGATGGGCAATATAAGCTTTGCTTAAGTAAGACTGAAACTTTGGCTCGATAAAACGAGCTTAACTCGCTCGAAAGCGGTTCTGCCGAAATTTATGCCTTTTTTAAAAAAAAAGAAAATAATTGCTGAAACTTTATTGGCGCACCGTATTTTATTTTATTTTTGACGCTGAGTGTACGCAGTCTGTGTATAAATCATTGGGATATGTGTTTCGGTGGAATGGCTCAAGTTTTCCAACTTTTGGCAATGAAGAAACGGTCGAAGCAATCGTAGGCCTGACTTATGGAAGGATGAATAGTCTCTAAAGCACATCAGAAATGGATCCCGCGGGATGTTGCAAAACAATATCCGGAGAGCCCCGAGCACGATAAATGGCGGCTGGATGACGTATCGCGCGTGATAAGTAAAAATTGTAATACTGAGAAAAAAATCGATAGCCGTTATTCGGCACCGCTTTGACGTTTTAATATTAATTAAAAATTTGTTTTGGCCGTAAAACACAGAGGGCTATCAGATTTGGTGATTGTGTTTACAGCTGAGTTTCTCCGCTTAAAAAACTCCATTTTCATTTTAACGAGATTCGTGTCGGATAGCAATCGATTGGGCAAAAGTGCACGGAAGGAAGTGGGACGGTTGGGTTCCGAATTAAGATTGGTTCGTGCGGGTGGAAGGGTTGGGACCCCTGACTCCGTAGGGGAAGGGAGTGGGGTTTGTACTTTGCTGAGCACCCCCGAGGGGTCTCTGATCTCGGAGACACTGACTTATAGAACAAATTCGTCTTGGACCTCCGCGACACCACGCCCTTTACTCGCAAAATTAATTAATATTTTACACTTTAATTGTAACGAAGAGATTGGGCTTAACGACGCTAATAAAAGAAATTAAGAAATTACTCAAAAACCTAATTATAAATGTTTTTTATTTTACAGTTTAGATCACCTAACCTTTTTATAAATTACGGATATCGATGAAGTTTTAATTACGTCCAATTCTAATAACTAATAAAATTACTATTTAACATTAATAATTACATCATTCTACCTATTAAGACATTTTTATCTTAATCTAACAAAATCGTGAGAGGTCTTCATTAATTTAATTAAAGACTCTCCTATTTCATTTCCGGAAGAAATAAACTTTCATTGCCGTTTTAAATGGGATTACAATCGGTGCAAAGTAGGAATGCTAATGATCTGAAATTCCCCATAATACCACAATT
>JAGXCT010036618.1:11763-51308 GCA_022495035.1 Philopotamus ludificatus | reverse complement strand
TGATTTATATCTATTTAAATCGATCGAACACTCGCTAGGGGATGAAAAAATTAAACATTTGCTAGATGTCGAGAATCAATTAAATATCTATTTTGACTCAAAACCTAAAAGTTTTTATAGAAGAGGAATGGAAAAGTTGCATGAAAGATAGCAAACAGTCATAGATAACGATCGAAATAATATATTATAACATTTAAAAAAAAATGTAAAAATATATTTAATAAATATTTAAATGTTAAAAAAATGGATTAATTTTTGGTACCCCTAATATTAAAAATTATTTTAATAAAATTGACATGTTCAAAGCCATTGGATAAGTCTAATATGTTGAAAAGAAGAAAACTCTCTATAGTACACTTTGCCATTTGGATAATTTATTTCTGTTTAATGCATTTTATTACGCATTAACAGACCAGACTTGTTATGCGATTGTTCACTTAATGGATTGTTGTATAATATTGTGGATAATATAGATTTTTCTAGACTTATTGTAGCTAATTGCTATACTCTGAGCTTGCCGTATATGTACTTTCCACATATGTACATGTTTTCAAACTAATCTTTCCGGCTCACTTAAACGCCACAGGGTGCGCCAAAATAAACGACTCCAGGCGAGGCAACTTATAATTTGGTGTCGCGCGAGAGAGAGAGTGGTTCCAAGTACAATTGGCTTCCTGGGCATATCCCCAGGGAGGTTCGTTCGCGAGTTTCGCGCCACTTTAGCGGCAATTGTAGAGCCAGATTCGGTTCAACTCCCGGAACTATGTTCAAAGTCGCATTAAGTTAAATGTTAATGTGTCGCATGGTTCCGGGCCTGCTTCTCCCCGTGACCTCCCAACTCTAATTCCAGAGCTCCGGAACCGCGCCGAGGAGACCCCGGCTCCGTAATCCTCGGCGCCGTTCAATCTTATCGCGATACGGTCCAATGCATCGCCGTATATTTATCGTACGGCTAACTTATTTATTTATTTTCATATCACTTTCTGGATAGACAGATACATATATAAAACATATAATATAATAATCCTGTATATAATATAATTCTATATATATATTTTTATGTATGTATATATAAAATTTCAATTCAAGAACCGTAGCGAAGGTATTTTTTTATCTCTCGGATTTCATTTATTTAATTCGATTTAGTTCCCGTTTGTCCGCCGAATTTTCTTTTTTTTATTTTTATATAGAAATAGAGAATGACTTTCGACATAAAGGTAGATAATGCATATTTATTTTCCCTAAAATAAATCATGCGGATGAAAAATATTTTTTTAATGATATAAATAAATACTATTTACAGCTTGACATTATTTTTCAAAATAATAAAACACTGTCCTATCATTAGAACAGTTTTTAATTAAGTTTATATCACCCATAATTTTTTCCCTAATTATTTATTTGAAATTAAAAATACAGTGATTCCCAAAATGTGAGGCGTGGCTCCCTAGGGAGCCGCGGGGTCGTCATAAGGGCGGCGCGAATTATTCAATTAAACAATTCGGCAAATTTGTTGGAATTCCCAATTTACGAAATCTTCGCGCCATCTTTTTAAGCTCGCATATCTCAAGAAGGTCAAAAATTTTGATGTATTAAGGGGAACCGCGGAAAAATCTGATGTATTTAAGGGAGTCGTAAACCGAAAAAGATTGGGAACCTCTCCTCTAACACATATATATTAAAAAAAAAATTCAAAGAAAATTGATATTCCCATCAATATTTTTTTCTATTATCTACAGATGTTTAACTTTAACCCTCTGAATGTTTTATCTTTTAAATTACACTAGTCGTGTAAAAAATTGTTAGGGCGTATTTGAATAGCGATACTTTTTTTTTACTCTGGCTAAAACATAAATCTTGACTATTAATATGTTAGACAGTGAGATATACTTTTTTTAGTCAAAATATTAAAAAAAAACACCTAGAAACTTTAAATATAGAAAAATGCTAGAAAATAGTTTGAATAATATTGTTATTAACCGTTTAATAAAAATATCAAGTGAGCTACTCTATAAAATGGTTTTTTATTTATTATATAAATTCCATCTGTCCATTAATATTAGATAACATCTATATATTTTTAAAGACTTAATTTAAATTATAATATATCTATATGTTCAGATGCTTCGATGCCATTATAGAAGTCTAAATTGCTAGTCTAATGCAACTAATCCTAATTAATGAGTAAATCTCAGAAATATTTAGAATAAAATTACTAACCCAGCTTAGACAAAGTCCCAATAAGAATATTTCTTGAACAATCATTTAAATCAAGGACTGATTAAATATATAACTTGTAACGTTCCATGTTTTAGGAACCTAGCTGTTGTATTACTGAAATATTATTTAAAAAAATATAATTTCATCATGACCCGACGTTTTTTTTCAGGTTCAGCTGCATAATCAACGAATTTTTTCTTTATTAAATATTTACATTCTTGGCGAAAACAAAATTCCAGTCATCCATCATGGAAATGACGGTTTGCCCTCCACGTTTTTCCTCCCACCTTTTTTTCTGCTGAAACCCTTTGGTGTTGACATAAAAGGCGACAGATCCGTCTGAAGATGGCCATTCTTTCGAGTCGTCTTTTTTATCGTCATTCATTTCGCCTTGTCTCGTCCTCGCAAGCGACAAACGCTTTTATGACGACATGTAAAAGACGAAAAAGAAAAAAAGTGCCACCGGCAGATGGCGTGTTTTTGCGTCGGCCCTGTCAAAATTTATCTTGATGATTAGGGGACCAGGGCGATCAGTGGGAGTGACTGTGACAGGGGGAATTTCGCGGAAAAATTACAACGGCTTAAATGTATAATGGACATGATTGATTTTAAAAATATACCAACCATATGTTTAAACTTTAACAAGGTATGAGTAAGACTGAGTGAGTCACATTCTTGATATCTTAAACATATATAGGATAAATATGTGAATAACATACTTTTAAAATGGTTTCTCAACTTGTCATTTATTTTATTCTTTAATATTTTAAATACAAGCATCTGGATATACTTGATGCTCTTTTTACACGTCAATACGTTACAGTTTCTTCAAAATATATAGTTAAAAGTTAAATATTCAACTCGACGGTTTTCAGATATTTTTTTATTTATTAATTTTTGGGTGTATACAATGAAAAAAATACTATTTGGCGTAAATAAACATCTATATATACGAGATTTAATCTTAAAAAATGCTTTTAAATTACTGATAATTGTGATCTTTTTATTTAGGTTAACCTCTACAATTGTTCTATGAAAGTCAAATTGCGATAATTAACTTTTACTATTTCGTGTGTGTTGCCATGCATTGTATACTCAAATATCTATCATCCGTGATAAAAAGCCCAATACCATTTTTATAACTTAAACTTATTCCCTGTCCTCCTTCAAAAAAACATCTTATTGTATTCGTTTACACAAAAAGGCCTTTGAACTTGAATACTTTTATTATCTTTTCGAGAATATCGCTTTATACGGGAAAAATCCATTTACATTCAAAGAAGCTTGTCGATCTCAGCCACCACCTCAGCCACCTTAACCACCTTAGCCTTGGTCTTTCTCTCCTCAGGGACAGAAAGGCTTGATAACCATACGCTTTTTCGGCGGCTTACTGTCCCGTATCCTTGACACGTGACCGGTCCACCAAAGTTTGGCCACTCTAACGACAGCTATGACTGGTATATCCTTGTATACTCGGTACAACTCCTTGTTGCTTCAGATACGCCATTCCCCGTCGTCGAATATAGCTCTAAGTATTCGTCTCAGAATTCTCCTCTACAGGATATCCAGTTGTCGCTCACCTTATTTTGTCAAAGGCCAATATTCAGATCCGTATTCTAGGACGGAGCTGACAAGGGTCTTGTAGAGCTTGACTATGGTTTTCTTTGAGAGGAATCCCGATCATAGATACTTTTGACGCCCAAAGTAGAACCGGTTTGCCAGCAGGTTCTTCTTCGCACTTTCAAATTGGTTTCATTGATATTTGTAATAATTGAACTGAGATATGTGAATTCCTAGACGCCCTTGAAGATGCACTCTTCGACTCCTAGTGGTTTATGGGTTGGTTTACTTCATGAACCTCCATTGATCCTGAGTCCCATGCCCATTGTCGCTCTCATTATTCGCTGCTATAAATCCTCGAGAGCTGCCTGAGATCTGGCAACGATGAATTGTTATTATACCTTCTGTTTATTAACTGAATAGATCACCATAAGCAATGGAAGCTTCTGAACACCCTGAAAAACCATAAAATTAAGTACTTCGAACGCATCATTCGTGAACCAATGTCTTGCCTCTTGCTGACCAATCAGGTAGAAAAAAATTAGAACGTGAACGATAGTGATAGTTGGGAATAAAGAAGATTTCGTGGCTCTGCAATATTCGCAAATGGACTGGATTGTTAGCTCCAAAATGGTTCCAGCTTCCCAAAATCGACAAGAAAAAATATATTGCTTTCGTCCAAAAACAGACAAAGCACCCGAAAAAGAATAAAACTGAATAGTTTAACAACATTTTATATGGAAAAATTAATAAAACATTTTACGGACGCATTAGATCTTAATGTACAATTAATACTTATATTATTAGAAAAAAACTTAAACAGTATTTGAGTCCATCTTTTTCATAAACGTAGACACAATTTTACAGAAGCTGTTTTAATTAAATTAGCCAAAGCACTAGTATAGCATATAAGTAAATTAGTAAACTTATGTCAACTGATATATGTGAAAAAAAACGCAAATTTTCAGTAAAAATTCGACAACAATAGTTATGTATCTAAATAAAGTAAACAATAGAGCCTAGCATTAAAGTGTTAAACATTTTTTAAATCATCAAGAATGAGCTAAAGCTACAGACGTGCGTATCTTGCGAATAAAGAATTGTTTTAATATATGTCAGGAATCAGTGTATCAAAAAAACTTAATTAAAAATCTACATTTAATTATAAAACAATTTCAAATCATTCAGTTAAATATTAGATAGATTATCATGCTTCTATAGTTTAATTTCAAGATTAAAATAATGGTATATATTTAATTTATTAAATGTTTTATATTATACAGTTTTTGGGTCCAATGACAATACTGCACCATAGCAAGTTTCAAAACCTCGTCCCATGCAAATGTCGACGCGAGAGAAAATAACGTACGTGATCCAAAGATTGTTGTCATAGTACTCGGCTTACATCTGCAGTATGTTGTCTGCCGCATGTTGCATATCATTACACCACTCTATTACGTGTTGCGCAATCAAATATAAACATAAATAAATTGTCATATTTCCGCTAATTATCGCATCCATATTAATATTTGAATAGCGCAGAACCAATACCCGTGTGTTACATTCAATTTACCGTCTATATTGGCAAACATATCATTAAAAATATAAATTGCATGCTCCGAGCGTATTTTCCCTTACACTTTTGTTCTTGGAAAAAAGTACCAGGCGTATTTAAGCTCGCTCACAGCAGCCAGTACATAGTTTATATTCTTCAAACATTCACTCGCAGCATTTAAAAACCGGAGAACGCTCTGCCACAGTTTACACTCCGCGATCAATGTTGGCTCGGCGCCGGGAAATGTGTGGAAAAAGTGAGGCACGCCCATCTCGTCGGCCTGCCCTATGTATGACAAAGGGCATTTCCTCGCCCTGCGCTTTCTCCCCATCCTCAAATTGCTGGTATGATCAACATTATGTAGATCCACATCCGTTTTTATCCCTTCCGTGTCGAGCTGTACGCTTTTTTTGTCGTTCGGGCCGGGGGATGGGGAAGGATAGCCTCCCTTTGATATCGTCCTTTACCCTTTTGCTTCCTTACCCGTCGTACGGTGCTTCAACCTGCAGTTTATACCCGCCCCGCATACAGACGTTCTTCTACGTGCACCCTCCGACGCCGGGGCCAGAACAAACAAAACGTATGAAAAAGAAATGGAGACGTTCACGTGACTTTGGGACAAAGGATAGGAGTATTCATTCCGTGTTTAGTGTGCTCTGTTATTTTACTACTGATCCCGTTCGTGTATAAGTTGAAATTTACAAAGATTTCAAGTGTCTAGTGTATTTTGTTAAAGTGAGTGTTAGAAATGATATTATAAAAACTTGCAGGTTTCGAGTTAAAATACTCTTAAGTGAGTTTATTTATAGATTAAAAATATATTGATTCATGAAAATGAGATGTCCTGAAGTCTGAGAATAATTAATAACATCTGAATTTATCTCATAACCAAGGGGAGGTCGTTTATATACACTGCCGAACAGTAGCAGCACCAAGGAAATTGAGGACAAATATTTTTTTTTTATATTAATATATATGTATCTATTTATTATGTGTTATGTAAACGAAAATATAAATATAATGTATATTTATTAATCTGATCGACGCGGACAGTGTTACGCTCCGCAGTCTAGTGCAAGAGCGTCGTGTATTAGACGGATGCTGGCCGGTAGCGGAGTGCGGAGGGGTCTTGACGCTAAGCGCCGTGTCGCGCTGCGACTTAATGCAGTCATACTGACTTATTTCATTATTGTTAATATTATTAAGTATTTATATCTCACGTTATTTATTTTATATTTTAAATAAAACATGAGCGATATATCCATTTTTAAATATTAATATTCCGCAGCACCCCCAAATATTTTACCCACGAGCCGCTATTGCTCATGGCTATATTCATGTGTAATATTTGATTTATGCGAGCATACGCTTTCGTGTACTAGAATAATTTAGAAGCCTGCGGTTACTCAATACCCATAATAATTGATTTATTAAACCGATTTAATACTCCTGCGTGTTAGTGTTAGTTTCTTCAAAATATCGTCAATCTTTTCTCAATATTTTAGAGGTTTAAGGTTTAGTACCTTATTTATTTAGTTGCCGAAACCAAAATAAATATATTAATACTGTGAGAACTGTCTTGAAACTTCGCGCATTTTGGGTGAGAGTCACGTTAGGTCCTGATCGAAAAAAATACCATATATTGTACGACATATTTTAATATCTTTAAATCTAAAATCTGGGATAACTACTGCCCACGAACGTATAATCGTATTTGTAAAATTTTCTTTTCCCTTTGGCTATTTTTTAAATACAATGAAATGTAATCTTGCATACAAATTTATCAATGTAACAAGAAAAATAATAAACAGCTCGAATACATTTAATATGAAATATCTCGATATATAAGTTGTAACAGTTTAATGCTTCTCGGTCAGTTATTCCAAGTTATTAAAAAGGTATTTTTTATGTTTTCATAATTTAAAAATATAAAATAAAAGGAAGAAATATATAAAAGTATGTATAATATAAATGTAATAATCTCTCTTTGGTCGGCACCCTCATGTCTGAGGATCGTGATCCTTTTCGTTCCGAAAGTTCTTGATTTTGTTTCTCCAGGATTCTCTGCATTCTGCATCCCGCATCGCAGCTACTACGGTGAAGCCTGGAATAATCAGCTATCCAGATCTGCTAATCTTCCAAATCTGGAGAGGGTTGAAGAGTTTCTTTATCTTGGATCACTACTTGTGAGTAACGGAGATTGTGAGCCGGAAATAAGAAGGCGAATAGGGATGGCTAAAAACGCGATGTCAAAGCTATCAACGATTTGGAAAAACAGGGGGATATCCAAAAAGACAAAAAACGTCTAGTGCAAAGTCTGGTATCTCAATTTTTATTTACGGCGTAGAAACCTGGACCATAAAAGAAAATATGAAGAAGAAAATTGACGCCTTCTAAATGTGGTGCTGGCGACGTCTGCAAAGTAGATCGACCTTCTTTTCCCGAGATCTACATACCTCAGCTAGCCCTGTACCCATAAGCTGGGGTATAAACTGGGGTAAAATCTAAAGCCCCTCATCTTGAGATATCTTAGAATTTATACGACTTTCATAAAAAACTAATCCAATGACTGCGAGTAAAAAAATGATATTACCAGGGCCATATTGAATACGAGGCAGTGTTTTAAGTGGTTCAAATATTTTTTAAGGTGAAATAATTTTTAACCTAATAAATAAATATTTAAGTGAAAGGGTAATGAAACTGGAAAATAATTTGTATCGAATTGAAATTAAAGCAAAATCGGCTAAGTCTATTATACAAATAGCAGATACAGTCAGATACTTTTGGTGCGAGAATATTTAAAAATAATTTACAGGATTGAAAAGCGATGAAATGTGTTAATGAGAAGTGGATTATTTACTTGAATCAATGTTGCAAAAATAGTAGCTTTTTAAAAAGCAGATACCACTGGCACTGAAACTGAAGCTAACGGTTAAAAAGATCCTTTTATCTGTATAGTATTGCTCTAAACAAAGTATTTACAATAATTGTTTTGAATATAGACGGAAAACACCGGCATGGTTTATTGTGACAAGCTGGAGCAATTTAAATAATTCATAAAAAAATACTCCTATTTTTTTAACACGATATTACACGAGACATCTAAAATTACTAGGGATGAATTAATGGAATACGAATGAAATGTAATTATTTATCCATCTTATTTTCCCGATCTTGCTCCATAGGATTAACATATTTTAGATCAAAGCAACATGTTTTATCCGACAAAAATTTAGGAATTTCGAAGGAGCGTAAACCGGTCTCGATGTCAATTTTTCATCGAAATCAAAAGATTTTCATTCAAATGGAATATTAAAATTATTAGATGATGAAAGAAAATTGTAGCTATCGTTGGAAAATATATTATCAATAATTTGAAATAGCTATATATTATATATTTTATTTAAAAATAGGATATATTTGTCAGATATGCCTAAGTAATGAGTGATGTGCTTATGAAATTCAATAAACATGATTTTTAATTAAGAATAAATCAAATTTAGTTATAGAATATTTTTTTGTAATAAAGAAAATCTAATGTGCAACAATCAATGATTTTAAAATGGATCATTTTATTTTAATTTCAATACATATATATTATTTGTATAACAATATAAAAGCTGATTCAAGTTTATTCGGTATTTTTTGTTCATATTATTTTATCAATATCCTAATTCGATATTATTAGATACGTATACAGCCCCAAACACAGGGCGAGTAGGATCTCAATAAGAGGCAATATCAATGAGCAGAGATTATATTATGCTTGCTTGCCGGAGCCGAAACACGAAATGATTAAACGGTCAAATACAGAGAATTGCGCGAGCACTATCTGATATAGGCCCCCGATACCCATACACGACTATTTTCCTTTCCCTCAACTAAACACGACCCTCGAAAATAAGGTTTTGTGATGTGGAAACCATAAAGCGAAATGCGACTGAGGAACTTTGGGCAATTCAACAAATTGCCTATCAAGAGCCACTTCTGAAAATCTAGAAACTCCCGAATAAGTGTATAGGTAATTTTATTTGTTGCGCAAGAATTGTTGCCGTGCGGCTCGCGAAAACAATACGTTACAAAAATGCTCCATATATATTTTTTGCCGTACAGCCATTAACTTATTTTTATTGTCGTAATATGTTACAGTTATTCTTGGTCTTGAGTCACCATAGATATATATTTTTTTTGGATCATATTTATTAAAAATCGCATATTGTTCCTGCTCAATCGAGTCGAACTCCGCCATTAGAGTGATACAAGATAAAGCCCTCGGTTTGCGGCAAACGTGTGAATTTTCGCATCCCCTAATCTACACGTTTGAATATACAGATTATCCCTTCGGCGCAGTGCTTAAGACCACGGTGGAATGCGACAGGGAGGAAAAAAAGGAGGAAAGACACCACCGCTCGGCCTTGTTATTGTTATCCTTTTTCATAACAACCCTGAGGGAGAAAGGGGTTCGGTGGGCGTCGGGGGGGAGGGGAGGTGTTGGGAATTTGCTCTTGTTAAAACACCGGAGCTGGGAATTTGGCCAGGAAAGCCTTGCGGTATCACGCGCGGATTGCGATTTTGCACAGAAACGTATCTTGTTCTCGTTCGCGGAAATGTGTCTTGCGCATGCGCGTGCGTGCTCTTGTCAAATACCTCGAAATATTTTGGTTGTACGTCATACACTAATATTTTCTGTCATTTTCCATATTTATTTGTTCCAAAAATATTATGCGTACTGCGATGAAACTATTAGACTGAACGTAATAACAATTTATATTAAAAAATTATTTTGTTTTGATAATAAAATAAAGCTATATTACCTATATAATCCGTCACAGCGGCTCGAAAACAAACTCGTCGTCCGAAGGGGGTCTCTCAGAGACCCCAAGCATTTCAATTCAAGATATTGATGGATTCATGTGAATGGATTAAAATCAGAATAAAAAGTTATTCATGATATGCTTCATAATTTGGTCGACACTTTGGATTTTTCATCTAATCAATATGACGTGTAAATGACAACGCTCTCGGCGATGTCTTGCCGGTATATCAAACCGGATGCGAGCGAGAAAAAACATCGCACGCGTTATAACAGCAGCTAATATTGTTGTTTTTTTACCCAATTGCAGACAATAAAGGTAAATAATTATTTATTTTATTCTTCAATATCTTGACTTTTAATGCAAAAAAGTGGATTATTCTAAGAATAAAATGAAATATTCAAGATATGCTCCAGCCGTGTTTTAACTTTTTTTTCGCAATTGCGTCCAATAAAGTTAAATAATTATTTATAATATTTATTTTTTAGATCTTTTTAGACAAATATAAAAAGTTTGTGACATGTAGAATTTATATTAAGAGCATTTTTTCAGAATAATTGGGATCCCCAACAGACGCGATTGGTACGGCTAGGTTATTCTATATAACTATTATGTGAGCCGATATATTAATATTTAAAAGAAGTATAATTCTTATTATTTAAATTAAGAGATATTTAAATATATCCGAATTGATTGCAGAAGTATAGAATTATTGGCACGCGGCAAATTATTTAGGGTTTTTATTTAAATAGTCAATATGTTAAAAACTGTTAAGAAAAATATACTACTCTCAATAATAACAAATTATGAAATATATAATTAATTTGAACTTTAAATTTATATTTTTTTCCAAATCACAAATCACTGATTTTTAATCGTTATAATAAATATTTAAGACAAAATTTAAAGAGATCATTTAAACAAATAAATAAACTGTGGTACATAGCTTATGATCGTTACATCTATCTATCTTCTAATACCATATTACTTTCGAAATACGACCGGATCAGTATGTTTTTATTCTTAGAGATAATCAGACTTTCACGCTGAAATAAATATTATTATTTACTCTGTCTCCGGTCAAATGGTTAAGGATTATTTTAGATACGGATAATATTTCGAGCATTTTAAAGAAAATATATTTGGATTAACGAATCCTTCAAAAGTATAAAGCTTGATCGATGCTTTGAACTTCATTGACGGCTATTATAATTATCTATGAGACTGAAAATGTTTCCAGGATAGCTTGAAAAACCAATCACCCGTTTGATGGCATATATTTACCGTTTACTGAAGATAGATCATTCAAACAAAGTCTCACTATAATTGCATTTCTTATACATGAAGTATCATATCTTAAAAAAATGTTCATTTATTGCCTTTTTTTTAATTTATGTAAAATTTATTAAATATATTTGTTATTGCTAATTAATAATATTAGTTTTGATCATAAGTCAACAATATCACGATTTCCATGCGTACCGAAAACTTCCTAAACTTGGTATTTAATAGATCCGATGCTACCGTGTGTTTGTATGTCTTCTGTGGGGGCAGGACGTACTCTGCCCCCACCACCCCTAGAATCCCGTCGCCGTAGCTAGCTGCTGGGAAGATTGGGAAAATATGAGAAGTTACGCGAGACAACTATCATAAGATATTCCCGAACGTTTCTACGTGTAAATTTTATGGGGGGGAGGACACGACAAATTTTCTTCTTTCGTGCCGGAATATTCCCCTCTCTTATCTGATACGTAGTAAACGTGACACTTTCGTATTAGAATTGTATTTTATTTTGGGGCTCCGAGGCGGTAGGGGCACGCCCTTTATTGTACACTTTGCATAAACATAGCATATTTATGTGAATATGTATAGAAGATGATGCATAGATTTATTTTTGGTCGGTGATAAATGTAATTAAACGATTTTCCACAATGAAATTGTGTATGGAAACGTATGTATTGTGCAAATTTGCTTTAGCTTTTTACGTAATATGCGAAGCGCGTTGCTGAAATTTTATGAGAAACACGATAAAAGCCTCTGATATAGGTAAATATTTTCATTGGATCCGGAGCAAGATCTATTACTTGCTAATAGCACGTGATATACGGCGATGATATGTGGCGCGCAACGCATAAAAATCGTTCCATACGTTTTTTTTTCATATTACGTTTTGATTAAAGATAGCAGCAACGGTAATCAATCTTCTTTTAAGGGAAATGTAATAAAATTCAGCGCGCTTACAAAAACACCCTAATTGTACGAGCTATTACACAAACATGAAGTGTTCAAAAAAATGTATATGGCGTGTGTGCCAATGTAAAATGTTCAAGGTGAAAGAAAAAAAATATTTAGACCGAAATTCCGCAAAAATAAAAGCTCTACCCATACATACGCATGTGAAGGCAGTCGCATTCAACATTTGATTGATGAAGCGACCACTTGTACGAAAATGTTTAAGTTCCAATATTTCGGCCCGTACAAATGGAACTGGTTCCGCTCTTCATTTTGAGACGGCGACAGTTAAATGACATGCAATTTGAATAGAATCCTTTTCAGCGGCGACTGATGAATAATTTTGCAAATTTGTTTTTTCTATAAAAGAGATTGATTATTTTTAAATTATTTATTTTAATAATATTGTTCACAATTGTTTTTTTAAAAAGGCAAATACGTCATAAAAAAATAAATTTACCATTACCGCAAAAAATATGTTTAAGGATAAAGTGAACAGGTATTTTACATTCTATAGAGATAATATTTAATATAATATTCAGTTAAATCTACTTTGTGTGGTGTTAGGTATTGCAATTTACCGTCAAATTGCAATTACCGGTTTACCGGTTATTTATTGGTAAATTAAAAAAATAGACGTGGATTAGATTCAATACTAGTTGGTCGGCAAGTCATCAGATGTTAAAATGCATTGTTCAAACATTTGCCACGATTTTTTTCGAGTTCGAAATATGACATTTCTCTCTGAATAACATTGTTGATATCTTTTTTTGGTTTATCCACTTTATTTTTATATTTTTGTTATTTATTGCTAATTTAAGCTTTTCTTCAAGTGTCTTCAAGTTTTCTTCTCTGTCTTTTTGTTCAGAAATTTTATAATTCTCATCCCTGGAAATCACATGCTTAGTTATATCTATGATTTTCGACATTATTGTAGTTTTATTCGTTTTATTGTATATTCCATATTAGTCAAAATCATTTATTGTATTAGAATCATTAATATAATCAACCACATCGAAATATATCGTCCTTCTTTCCTTTATTCGAATTATTGGCTCTTCTTTAAGTTCCTTGGCTAAAAAAGAACTGTATTTAGACAGTGCATTAAGCATAAATTTAAATTATATGTCGGCTGTATAAAGATTTATGTCTTCACCACGTAGAGCTTCTACAGCTACTTTTACCGGTTGTAATGCCAATACTACGACATTTTAAACTTTTCTTATAGATACTCGATTACTTTTTTAGTCGACATCCATCTATTGAATCGAATAAGTCCAAGATTCCAATATTTATTTTTGGCATGCAAATATACCGACGATTTCTAATCGATGTCCATTCGTCAATTGTAGCACAAAATACTCATTCTGTCATTGCTGAAAAATCGTCTATCATTAAATTACGTATTTTTGTTCCATAATCTAAGACAATTTTTCCTATTTTATTGGGAGACTTTAGAATGTCTTTAAATCCCTTCCCATCAAGTAATTTTCTTAAATTATAAGATGTACAAATCTATTCCATCCGGAATATAACTGCGCGTAATGTTTCATCAATTGATTTAATATAGTTCGGAATTTTTGATTTTGAATAAAGATAACTTGAAGTACTGGTCAGTGTTTCAACTGATAGTTCCCTTTTTAGTGATTCTTGTTGACCACCACACCAGTCACCAGTAACAACTGTGTATCAATGTTGCCAGAGTCGAAAAACTAATCACCCTATTCCGCATGCATATCTACAATAAACTTTCATAATAATATATCTGTATTTGTCCTTAATTCGCGATAAAATCATTTCCGGTAATTACCGATTGTGCGTTTTCGGCAATTTACCGATAAACCGATAGACCGGTAAACCGTAATGTAATGTTTAAGGTGCTTAAAAGTATTAAAGATATATGGCGTATCTTAACATTGTCATTAAAATCCCACAACCCTCGTTGCCATTTCCAAATGACGCCACTGACCTGACTCAATTCTCAAAAGGTTCGCAATCACTGATAAAGTGCAAAACATATGTAATGTAATTGAAAACTTACGGCAAAAAATATCAAATTTCTTACTTTTTTCATATATCGCATACAAAATTGCACAAAAAAATAATAGCAAGAATAAATTGGTTTGACTGTATTGGGTCGATCCAAAAGAATAAACATTTTTTTATATGAAATAAAAACATTTTGATAAGCTTTTCTTATTGATTTAATCGATTAAATAATTTTCATCGACTCTAATAACATTTTTCTACCTTTCTATCAACTAAAACTACCGTTGAAGCAAAAATGCATCAAGGGAAGATTTTACTTGCTCAATTGCATATTTTTTTCCCATTTAAAAAAATGGCAGTGCTTTGAAAAAAATAGAATTGGATTTAAATTAAATTTATTAGGCTTATTTTGGGCCATCATCGTCACATATGGTCGCTCTTTGTCGTGGTGAAACACTATCCCTGTTCTGTTGACCAATTGTGCTCTATATTTTTCAATGGGGATGTTTAATTTTGTTAATTGTTGACAATATCATTTTACTGTAATTGTTTTATTCGTTCCAAGAGTTCAAATTACACAATACCCTTTCTACCAAACATTTTTTTTTTATGGATTTCGGCCCTCTAATATCTCTATCGTGTTACGTACACTACCATTTTTTAAACTCATTTCAGCAATCAATGCATCAAAGGCTTTTGTCCGCAATATTTTCAATATTTGTATGTACGATTCAATGAATCAGTAGCTAATGATTGGTAAAGAATCCAATTATTTTACCACAAAACCATCGGTGTCAATTTGACTTTTCATCATCAGACTTCAAAGATCGCACAAACTGTGGTTCAGGCAACGAAAAATCCCTAGATAAGAAATATGTAAACCAACTTTTTGGCAATCGAACTGCATATAAATCGCAGATGTATTTGGTAGCCAATATCGCAGTTTTCGACATTTTTATAAAAAAAAAACACTCTTCTGTACGCTGAGTAGACCAAAATTGAATAGAAAGTAGAGAAAAAGCGACCTTTATCTAAAAGATAATTTTAAAACCGATATGAGTCATCAGTTCTGAGAAAAAACTTTTTTTTTCAAAAAACATACAAGAACGTCAAAATATCATAATATATATCTGAATATGATTCTATGCGTATAAGACGCTCTCCAACTTTTAACCTGATTTCCCACTTGACTTGCTCTTAAATAAAAAATAATATATTATAATATTACAGAAGCATTTAATGCAATGTGGATTGGATCAATTATTAATGAAACGTCTAAAGATTTAATTAACTAATATGATTTATAATTTTATATCATAATGAGAATCACAATCAGCCTATTAAAATCAGTTTTTTGTAAATATAAATGTATATCTTTAAAATTTTAGATATTACGTTGAAATAATATAGAATGAGATGTGTAAATATAGAATGAGATAATACAATAAGTCCTCGAATTACTCGGTTAATTGGTTCCGAAGGTTTTCGCGTAAGTCGAGGAAAGCACAAAGTTTAGCATTTTTGGCAAAATATATGTTTTAGTTTCAAAGGATACGTGAAAATAGATTTATATATATACATAGAAAATATTATTTATTGCACATAGCATAATCTACAAACATATATTTATGTACGAAATACTTCAAGTATAGATCTATTGTCGTTTAGCCCTTTCTTTTCTTCATAAACTAAAGTATAACATACAATATCATTATTTACTGCTCTTGTAAGTTTCGCAGATCGTTCAGGGTCATGGTCTTGAGCTTCGAGACAAGCTAATTCATCCCGAAACATATTTAAATATTCATCAACTTTCGCAGTTTTAAATTCCTCTTCTACTGAAAAAACATCCACCAATACGTCGTTACTCATTTCCACTGAATGACTATTAATCAAACTAACGAAATCCTCTTCTTCTATAGTTAAATGGATTTCTTTGGTTGCTTCAACAAGATCTTGAATAACTACATCAACTTCTTTAGCTGGTGTACTACTCTCCTCAACCAATTGGGGGATTAGCTTAATCTATACAATACTCATGGTAGATATTGGAACTTCACTCCAGGTATCACCAATATTTCTAACAGCTTTATAAATGTTGTAAGATTTTCCATTCTGTCAATCATCATGTCACCAGCTTTAACTACGTGACTAAATATATTTCGTAGGTAATACTAATTAAATGTATAGATTATACCATGATCCATTGGTTAAATAATTGCGGTAGTATTCCGAGATCGCGTGAGACGAGGACTGACTGTATATCAAGGGCATATATTCAGAGTGTGCTAGGTGTATGCCGCACACCCACAAAATATAGTACACGAAAAAATATATTTAAGGTTTGAATAATTCATATTTAAATTATTTTTGCAAACGGCCGGCAGGATATCATATCACGCGCGTGAATGTATTGGGCTAGGCGTGCGCTATGACTACTGCACGACCTTACAGGTGCGCAATCGCATACAGTACCGTCGCCTATGTGGGCGTAGGGTCTTAGCGAGCAAAACTAATGGGTTTGTATGCAGTTTAACGGCCGAACGCGTTCTGTCAAGAAGCAGCACATTCGTTTACTCGATCTCGACCTCCTATGCGCGGACTGGGCTCGGTCTCGTACTGGGCTCGCGACAAATAATTATTTATTATTATTTTTAATATGTATATTTATAGATTTTATTTTATCGTTATCAAAATGAGCAATAGTGTTGAAGTAAATTTGAACACTCTATTTTCGAATAGAAATTATGATGATAAAGATAATATTATTAAAATTGTTAGATCACGTCTGCCTCTTCCAAACTTATTATATAAAAACAAGGATAAAAAATATTAATATACTAGACATTTTTCATTTACAAAATATGATGAAGTTGAGTGGTTGACAGGCTCGAATATAGAAGAGTGCAGATCATTCTTTCAATCTCTTAACAAAATTTCTGCATTATTTCCTACATCTTCAAAACGAATACTTGCTATACAAGTGTTTGTAGCAAGATTACCTTCAATAGCACCTACAAGATGGAATTACCCTTCTTGTTTAAATAACACAGTACAAGAATACAAATATGAATTCATATTCATATCAATAATTGTGAATTATGGCACTGATACCGTTATAAAAGCACGGGGTTTTTTGATTTTTTTTGCAAGATTCTCAAACAAGAAAACTGCTACACACATTTTCTAAACTTTTTGGAATACCTTATGTTTTATACAATATTCTACAATCTAAATCATTGGATATATTGTATTGTTGTAAAAAATTTACCGATGTTTTACAACTACATACTTAAAAATGAGCAAGACAATAATAGCGAAAAATTATGAGATTCTTATATATCTGAAAAAAATGATGAACATGACCACAGAGTGCTAAGTAATGATTTAATTTTTGAAGAAAAGACAGAATTTAGTCAGTTGTTTAATACAATAGTTAATAGCGTATGCAATCAAATCGAATGCCGATTTTCTGCAATGTCAAAATTAGAATACTTCGACCTCCTTATGAATGAAAAATATGCTCAATTTAAGGAAAATATTCCGAATAGTTTAATTATTAATCTTAAAAAAAATCATGGAATATTGTTTGATTATTTACGTTTAAACAACGAGCCTACCGTTATTTATTCATGATCTGAATTTTAAAAAAATCTGGTTTATAAACTAGGAAACCTAATTTTAATTATTCCTAGTACCGCTACGTCAGTAGAACGCTCATTTTCTAAAGCCACACTTTACGATAGTGTCATTGAAAAATTTATGTCGCAAAAACGAAGAATATAATTATTGTATAAATATTAGTAAAATTCCTTAGTAAAAAAACCGTTTCTTTTTTCCACATACAGCACACCCTACATAAACACCAACCGTACGCCATTGCTGTATATTTAATTGTATTGCTATAACATTCGAAAAATCGTTTTGTATAAACATTTATTCGACATAAATAGTCGACTTTAACAGAAATCATTTTACAGTAAAAGCTGTAAATGAATATGTCTAAATAGACAGGTTAGATCATTTTGAAACGTAGAAATAGAAAGGGGTACTGGCTACAAAATTTATTGACTCCTCGGATACGTGACGGGAAGAAGAGTGAACAACCTAAAAATGCTGATAATAATCAGAAGCGTGTGAACAGGGAAAAAGAAAAAGAGTATGACACATCTTGATTCGAATTCTTTCGAAGTCTTTAACTTCCTATAGTTAGGTCGCTGAATCAAAAAAAGTTCGTCTGATAAAAATATGGAAGTGATACTTCTTTTAAAGCAGCTTTTAAAAATGAATTATAACCGATTTACATATTTTATTATTATTATTAAAAAGCATGTGGCTGTTAATGTATCTTAAGCGAATATACACGTGCTAGAATACATCGCATACCTCACCTGCATCTAGTTACCATATTCAAATACATTTACTAAAATTACGAATTCACTCATTTCCATATTCCACGCGCACTATCTCACCTGAATAAATTTCGGACACATTTGTCCCACGGAATAAAGACAAAAAGGCAAATATTTATTCTGCAAAATAAGATGTTCAAACCTGAAAAGTGATTAATGTCGGAGGGGTCCCGAAATCTGCCGCCGCAAATTGTCAATTTGCGTCGCGGCCCAATTACAGCGGCAGTCGCGTCGGCGCGGTGGCGTCTGCGGCGCTACGCTGCGTCTCTCGTCCCATTAGCGCTTATCTCCTCCTCGCCACTCATAAGTATAAGGAACAGCTAAACAAACAGGGCTGCCGGAGATAAAAAGTAAACAGGGACAGAAATCTTTAAAGTAATCGGCGCCGCGAGCCACCGGCGCCGGCGTCGCTGCTAATAAAATATAAAGAAATGACAATTATAGGGTCCCGGGGACTCGGAAAATGTATTTCAGGAAATAAAAGTGTATTGAGATGTGTTTGAGCTGGAAATTGTTTACTCTTCACGAATGGAAAAGACCAATTTCAGATATCGGACACGGCTATATGATCCATAAGACTAAGCTGTGGTCAATTTTATGAGAGGATCAGCATCGTATCCTTATATATTATGAAAGCATTTTTTAGAATATCAGCAGTTAACTGAAACTAAGCGTATATAATATACTTGTATGTGTATGTTTTATATAATATGAATAGAACTAATGGCACTACATAAATATCTTAGATAGTATCGCCAGAAATGTAAAAAAAAATACTAAATATATTTGAACTACTAATAATATTACGTAAAGCGGAAAGAAATGTCATTTTTGTTAAGTCACTGGCTGCCGTTTAGTTAACACTTCGCGAATGGTATTGTTCTGAAGCTATGCTATTAATCTTTCTGTTGTTGTTGAACGGTACAAAATGCAAGTCCAGAGATTAGAAAGGCACATTTATAGTATTTTATGCTGTTTATTTTTAATTAAAGATTGAACTCAAATAAATCTACCCAGACTATTTGCGATATTTACGAAAACAACTTGAAACTTTGGCGGTACTCTAGATTGTTTCTAATGTAGGTAGTTTGGCCAGTGGAATAAATTAAGTTAATGGCATCTATCTTCTTTGAATAAATAATATAAATTCTAATGCAACTTAAATAATATTAATATTATCCAGTGTCGTGATTTGACACTGTAATGTAAGTTTGAGCTAATCATTGCTCTTGCATCTTTAAAATCTTTATCGAATCTTTTTATGGCTGAATAGTGCTTTGGAAGCTTTATATTATGCTATCCATCAATCGTAGGCAAAAAAAAACAAAGAATAAAACGTGGCCACATAAATAAAAAATCAGGGAAATAAATAGTAGAACTTGGTTGTTCATATATAAAACCGATCAGTTACTTGAGGAGGACTGTCACTGAGGGATGAAGTTAGTTCTCTACTACAATCTGGAATTATTGCTGAATGAGCTATTCTTCGACTTTGCATTTGTTGAGATATTTTGATTTTTTTTATTTAATAATTACAATACTTGATTAGACAGTTGCAGCAGATCATCACGTATTGTGATAAATTAGTATGAGTAAAGGATCAAAGACGAATTCTCGAGAATTTCGTTAAATAAAAAAAATAAGAAAGTTAAGCAAAGCTCTATATCACTTGGAGTCATATTTTATTAATGAAAAAAAACCTTCAGAATTTTATGAACGATATTTTTTACTCCTTTGTTCCAGTTAATATCATTTCTTTCCGCTTCACCTAATAATAATTTAATTATTATACCTTAAACAATTCAATAAAGTTTATTTTATGAACTTTAGCTTTGGATAATCGTTGTTGTTTTGTAGGCAAGATTCGAGATAAAAAAAATACAAATGTCTAACAAGTCAAAAATCACTTGGTATTTTATTAAAAACTTAAAATATATAAATATATAATAATACATACATTTATGTTTTTAAACAAACAAGTTGAATATATATTTGTATTAGAAAACGATATAAAATATTTTTTAATAAAATAACATCTAAAACTAGATTCAATTTCCGCGTTCAAATATAAAGGATATCTAACGGAAAGTTTAAGTTAAATTTTCAGTGAGTTTTGAGCGAAACTACTGGCAAAGTAAATCATTTAAACGAGATACATCCATTCATTGTGCATATAATAAATGCAGTGAAAACTACTAAAACTTCCGGTAATATACAGAATTTTTTCCCGCAAAATTTCGCGTATAAATCACAAAATAATTTCGCGTCTCGTTACGTGTCACCTGTGGGTAACAAAAAAAATATTTGTCCATACAGTTCGGCCCGAATCGCTTCACGCATCTTAGTATTCAGCAGGACCTGCGCTGGATATCGGTTTTATCTTTCGTCCCTAGAGGGGGGATTTCAGACGGTTAGTGGGGGAGGGGGAGGGCGGGTTAGAGAATGAAGGCACAGAAGTGTAAATCCTACGCAAAAGTTTTTGTTAAAATCTCCAGGTCTCCGGCGCAGATAAAAATGTTCAAAGCTATATATTTATAGCTGGGCTTATTTGAATCTTGGGCGACACGCATTTATTATGGCGGCGAAAAAAAGGAACACAGGAAGAATAAAGAAAACGACCGACCATTACGCGCACCGTCCTTGTCCGTAAATCTGGCCAAGAGTGTTCAAGGTCTGTAATCCACAGCGCCGCAAGTTCCGGCTCATTGATAGAGATGCCCGGATCCGCCGTTGCGTAGGAACTATGACAAATCGTTATTGCTGAACGTTTTCTTTAAATTTGTAGCAGTATTCAAGGGAAAAAAATGGATATTTTAAGCTATTGAAGATATATTAGACAACCGTGCTTTAGACGTACCTATGTTGTATATTAGGGACCCCAAGTTATTGATTCTATTCGAATGACTCTTTAATATAAATCCTACGTGTCGCAATTTTTTTTGTATTTGTCCAAAATAGTCTAAACAATAATTATTATAAATATTCATTATCCCTAATTTTTTGTCATTGTAAAAAAAATAAAACCAACAATATTCGCTAGTGTTTACACGTGTGCGTTGTTTTTTCTCGCTCGCATCCAGTACGCATATCAGCAAGACATGGCGAGGGCGTTGTCATATTGATTAGTTAAAAAATCCAAAATATCAATTAAATTATGAAGCATATCAACAATAACAATGAAAAATTCATCAATATTCTGATATTAAATTGTTCTAAACCATAGATGTCGCTAGCATACTATAATTGTAATTAAATACTATATATATCAAGAAACAAGCGGCAATAGATGGCGCCAGCTATTCACGTAACAAAATATTGAATGCCGTACATGACTATATAATAGGGACCCCAAGGATTCAGGATCTTCAGCAACAACTTTTACTCCACTTTATATTTTGGAGTTTATAAGCAATAAAGTGTATCAAACTGCAGTAGTGGTTTTATAAAGTGTCCGGTTTATAAATACTTGGAGTCTCTGAGAGACCCCCTTCGAACAATGCTGTTATTTTCGAGCTTCCGTAACAGATAGGTTAATAACAACAATAATTAAATGTTTGGGGTTAGCTCAGGGATTCCCAAAGTGTGAGCCGTCGAGAGAGCGTGAGGTGTCGTCGTAAGGGCGCCGCGAAATATTCTAATAAACAATTCGGCACATTTGTTGGAATTCCCAATTCTCGAAATTTTTTAGCCTTCTTTTTGCGCTCGCTTTTCTCAAGGTCAAAAATTTTGAAAAAAATCTGATGTATTAAGGGGGCCGTGGAAAAATCTGATGTATTTAAAGGAGCCGTAAACCGAAAAGATTGGGAACCTCTGGGTTAGCTAATAAATTATAACATGTTTGGGAATTACAATAGTGATTGACCTCTTATCATATATAAAGATATTTAATTAAAAATAAACAATCGCTTATTATTCAATTTTTAAACGTCAAACCAAAAAATATTCAAGTGTCTTCTGATAATTAAAACCTATAAAAGATCTTTAAAAAGAGACGAATAAATAGTATTGTAAATGTTAATGATTGCAAATGATCTATTATTGTATTTTTATTATGTAAGTGTTTCAAATAAATACCTTAAAGTATTTTTTTTTACATGGTTTATTAAAAAGCTAAAGGTTTTTTTTAAACTTCTTTTTTTGAAAGCCACACCGTAATTTTATATGAACTTAAAACCTCGCATAATACGGATTTATTACATAACGTGTTTGTCGAAAAATATGATAGTATTATCCGAGGTCTGAGTGTAATTTAATATAACGAAATTAATTTTAAAAGGCTCAACTGTTCTTTTTTAATTATTTTAATTACAATTAGTAATTCCTTTTCAAATAATATTTTATTTAATATCATCTCATTGTTATTTTTAAACACTTATATATTTATAATACTAAATCAATGTCCGTATAATTTAATAATAAATAATTAATAATATTTAAGCGTTATCAGTGAAAGATATTATTCTTGTAATTAAACATTAAGATGTATGCTATCAAAGCGTTACATATTTTCCTTAAAACTGAATTTTTATATATATGTTTGTATATAAATAAACCCAGTATTATTCAGCTACCTAAGCATAAAGCAGAAAAATAATTATCAGCAATTTATTTTAACATTTTCAATTCATATGCAATAGAGATCATTTTTAATAATAAAACTATTTTCATTTTATTACACGAGGTATTCTGTTATTAAAAATATATAGAGCAGATTTTAAAATAGTTATCAGTCACCTAATAAAATAATCGTTATTAAAAAAAATATATGTTTGTTTTATATATTATTATACTAGAGAACATTATTTTTTTCAGGTAATTATAAATATGAATGTTAAAGCTACAAATTATGTAATACGTAGAATTATAAAGACCGATTATGAATGTGTGCATATAAAATACACACACAGAACACGCAACAAGTGATATTTATTATTTTATACGACTGTAATATTTTTTCTTTATATTTAATATAAATAAAATATATTTTAATTTATGCTACAATTTTTAAAATAAATTAATTAAAGCAACAATAATTTTATTATGATTTAGAGATTATTATTTTTTTTATTTATGACTTTTTATTACGTGTTGAATGAAATTTACATTTTTCTGATTATGTTTTTTCATTGTTTCAGGTAAGAGCTATTTGACGATAATTAAATTATATATTGGACATTGGTAAGAGTTATTTTAGTTAAGCCGAACATCTGAGCGAGACATTTAACGCCACAGCGTCACTCGACTGATAAATTAGATAACGTTAAAAGCAATTCATCTTATCCTTGCATACCCTAATTTTTTTTCATCTCTAATTCTCCATCAAAATTCCCAAACTCTCCATTTTAAAGTCTCAATTTGAAATTCGAACACGCCATTATCCGAATCATCACATTCAATTTATACAAGCGAGGCTGCGAGCGCGTATCGATCAGGGCCGTCTCCGCCGCGAACACTATGCCCAGGGCGAACTCATCCATATTCATTAATCCATTATTGAATTTTCTTAGAATCTTTCCATACATTTTTTCGTACTCATTTTCTTCACAAAAAAAAACGAGCGAACATCTGTGCGAATTATCTCTCTTTGTAAATTTTCCATATTTTTTTCGGCCCCCATACACCACTGATGTTTTTACCGGGAAGTGTATATACTTTTTTTTCTGTTCACGAAAATAAACCGAAATTGAAAACAAGGCTTTTGCCGCAAATGGCCCAGTGCCATTTCCTCGATGCGAAATCTTTTTGTTGCGTATCGCATTTCATTATTTTCTGTCGAAATTAATGCGCGGTTGAATAGACGGAGGAAAACAGAAACATATCCATTCCTCGTTTGCATGAAAATTTACTGATCAATGGAAAATTTGTATTGTGCAAAAACGGTTTCGTTTCCAATCGTCATCCGGTCGGAAGCAATTTTCGTCTCGTCTTGTACACGTTTAAATGTATTGAGACACTCGCAATATAAACGAGTTATTTAAATATAAAAATATGCCAGTGTAGATATAAAATATAATAAATTGTATCAGATGGAGTTACTAATAAAATTAATTATAATAAGAAAGATACTAATTGAATCAATTCCGTATTTAAATCAATGACATTCCATTGCCACAATAGATTATTTAATAAATAGAAGATCGTTTCAAAGACCTCATAGGCAATAATCTTTATAATGCTTAAAAAAAATGAAGAGACCTATATAGTGCCTTTTAATCAGTCGGTTTAAAAATGAATATGGACAATACAAAAATTATGATAAATAACAAAATACTTCATAAACTAATTTTAAGTACAAAAGTATGTTTACCTCGGCCAGACTATTGAACTTGGACAACACAACTTCAACAAAGAGTACGTCAGTAGAATACTACTGGGATGAGGAATGTTTTGGAAACTAAAATATATACTCAAATCCCCAATGCCTAAAAACTAAACTATTTAACCAGTGTATTCTCTCAGTAACATCTAAGGCGCTGAAATCCTGGAAATTA
The DNA here is from genome assembly GCA_022495035.1 of Philopotamus ludificatus. NCBI lineage: Eukaryota > Metazoa > Arthropoda > Insecta > Trichoptera > Philopotamidae > Philopotamus > Philopotamus ludificatus. The sequence goes on along the minus strand of JAGXCT010036618.1, from coordinate 26,035 downwards.
CGTTGGGACTAGTCCACAATTTCAGTGAGTGACTCAGACGGCGATGGAGGGAACAATATTTTGTTTATATCTGCGCGATCGAATCCGCATTGAAACAATCTGCGAGAAACATAACCAAAGTAATTGACATTGCCACAAGAATGTTCCGACTGAAGTAGCAATGGACTAGCCATGTGGCTCACATGGGAGACGGGCAATAGGGCTAGAAAATTATGGACTAGAAACCGTGGACAGGTCAATGAAAAGTGGGTCGCCCCCCGACGAGATGGAGGAACGACATAGTCAACCTTGCATTGGGGACCAACTGTAAGATGGAGAGCTTACGACCGGGCAAAGTGGAAAAAAAGGGGAGGCCTTCACCCAGTGTGCATACAATCTGAAAATGGAGATTCTTTTTGATTAAAAAAAAATTGTAATCTGCAGAATAAGAAGGAGCAAATTATTCCCAACCAAGCTCCTCGATATTCTCACATGTGATTCTTGCATTATAAGGACAGTGCGTGCACCACAATGTACTGCACCTTTCAGGGTAAGGTCGCCTTGTCGAAATCTCATCATAGCCTTGAACCATATTTTTATCTGCAATCGTGTCTAGTGTACTCTTCAATAACATTGGTCAAAATAAAGAGCTATTAAAACCATTGCCCGCGTTCTTGCAAGTCAGAAATTATTTAAAAGCTCGTCCGTTCTCGGTGGTATTAATTAATAATTCCATAAATAAATATCGTGTTTTAAAAAAAATAGCCTTTTTCAGATATTATTATAAAATATAATTCCCAATTCTATATATATCCTTTTCTCAACAATCTAGTAACATTTTACTGCCTCATTTATTAAAATTTACAAGTTTGAATGCAAAATATTATGTCAATTTTAAACCTCGTCAAATGATTCTAAAAATTAACCATTTAAATATTGTTGTACCGATTTAAAAGGATTATAGATAATCAGACGGAGCGATATCTAGAGTTTATGAAGGATGCGAATTGGCTTTTATCCGATATCTATTATTTTTCTCGTTTATGAGCACTGTCATGCTGTAAAAACAATCGTATTTTCATTTTTTCTTTATTCGCCGCTAAAAACGGTAGTTTATCATAATAAAGTTTTGCATTTATCCTTTGATGTGATTTACGGAATTCATGATGGTTTATACCCTTGCAGTCCTACTATACAGACATTTTTTTGTGAGGCTTGGCCCGAGGAGTTAGTATTGCTACATGAAGTCATAGATTTGTGCACTTTCGGCTAGAGCTAGGCTAGTTTATTAATTTAAAAAACCTTTATTATATGTTTAGCACTTCATTAAATTACGGATACACTGAATACAACTTGATTTCGTACCTAATATTTTTTTTATTCTTTGATAAAAAATATTATATAATTAAGGAATCTATAAATTTAAATCATGACAATGACTGACAAACACTTAATACGAACAATGTCCTTGTATATCCTTAGAAAGTTTAAGTAAATCAGGTTTGTATGTTGTTATTCTTAATTTTAGGCACGATTCCAGGTTCTCATCAATTCTCAGTTTACTCTTGATAAAGTTCCTGTTTGAAAACAATTTTTCGCATGCATAAGTAAAACCAAAAAAGGGAAAGAACAAAAACGCGAGTTTTTTCTACTGATCATAAGAGTCAGAAATATTTATATTATATTTATATTATTCCAGGCATTGAAGATGATCATGTCTTCGCTCTCCAGGTCTTTCAAAGCAGACCACTTGTGTTGTGAACTAAGCTCACATTTATTCTTCTCCAATATTTTTAAATCAACACAAACACGCTCAAATTTAGAGCTTTATATTTCCTTGTTTTTTAAATCCAGCAATTGTATTTCAAAGTTACCAATGTCAATGCCAAAAGGAGAAAATTTCAAATCTGGTATCGTAGCATTAAGAGGGATTTTAATGAAATCTGAGGTCGCTCTGCTGTTTTTATATACCTGAAACCTGCTAAGAAATGCTTCCCTCATATTTAAAATGGTTGTTTTGAAATAGTGTTTGTCAATAGATGAAATATTTTCTTGGCGATGCTTTAACAGGCTCGGAAAATGAAACAATGTTTCCCTTTCAAAAACTTAAGCAAATGGAATAATTAATTTTCTAATAAAATGACTTCTTCTAACAACGAAACAAATGTGTTTACTTTTCCTTGTAGTTTATGATTCAACCGATTTAGATGAGACGTAACGACTACCGTGAAGTAAAAGCTTTGGATCTATCGATCGTCTTTTGGTTTTAGATAGTAAACACCTTTCTCAAGAAGAAATGCTTCGATTTCTGGTAATAGGGATTCAAAACGTTTTAAGACGTTCCTTCTTGATAAGTCCGCAATTGACACCCTTGCCCGTGGATATTTGTGACGGAGCCGCACTTAAGGGGCCAAAGAGCCGCATGCGGTTCCGGAGCCGCACTTTGCCGATCTCTGGACTAGAGTAGAGTATCTATTTTTCATCTCCATCTTGCAAAATTTTACAAATCACAATTTACTCTTGTTAACTATAGTCACTAAAATAACACTAAACATTGAAACGGTGGCAGTCGAAGCGTAACTAATTACCAAAAACGGAATAACGTCCATTCTTAATTTAATAAAACAATTTTTAAATCAAAAGATAGCAAAATTTATTAAATACGTATTAAATATTGAATTTAATATTATGTCAGCTGCCATGTTGTGTCTGTAATATATCTCAGAATCAAATACACCGCACCGCTGGATCATCGAGCTATGCAAAAAGATCGAAAAGTAGTATTGGAAAATTTGAATGGTGCAACTGAAGTGTTTTCCGATACAATCAAATTATGCTTGCCATGCACAGGACGCCATCTAAACCGAAAGTCATGCTCCATGATGAAAAATGTTCGAGGACCCGACACGTTTTCATCCAGCGCCTTTCCCCTATTTAAATTATAATACTATAAATAAATTTTGCTCCGTGATGTCTTTATGGATTCAGCAGCATAATTAATTATTCATTGAATCTAATAAATACTTTTCTGTATTTAAGGCGTCAGCGTCGGCTGATTTGTATTCATGGGCTTAAACGTTTGCTGTTCCCAGTTTGTCTCTTAACAAAAGGCTGCGGCGCAAACTCGCCCCCGAAATGAAAAGAGGTGGCGAAATAGGGACCGGGGTTCAATTTACAGTCCCTCGCTGCAAGAATATAGATTATAAAATGTTTCTTGCTTACTTATCGCGTCGTAAAAAAATGCTATATATTTTTTGAGGCTTTGAACGAATGATCGTTACGCCTCCATATATTGAATCGAGCTCGGTCATCTTCATTAAAATCGAGAACAGCGTCGGATCGGTCGGGTTTATAATCCGTTTTTGGCGACAATAAAACTTGCCAAAGCGCCGAGGTGTCTGTCTCGTTTTAATGGCGTCCCATAATTGGATTTTCGTTTACTTTGCGACTCCTTTTGAGTGACAACACTGTCGACTGAAATTTGCTTACCACACCCCGTTTTTGATTTTGTTGCCAAAAATAAATACATTAATTCGCAGTTGCCTATGATCAAATTAATTATGCTCGTCGTTTTGCAGGCGACTCGACGTGAAATGCGATATTTATTAATTAAATATTTTCATGTCGAGAAGCAATTATGCGATTTTCTGTGAATATACGATATGAAGAAACAACAATTCATTTATATTAAATAAAAATAAATAAATATTCATACCACACATATTAAAATATTTTGATAAAATTTATTCATTTTTCAACGAAAAAGTTTAAATTTGAACATAAAGCAATCAATGCTGGAAATACAAAAAGTTAAATTTTCCAATTTAATCATCACAGCTCATGTATTAATTTATATATGTATTCACCAATTTATCTTCGTACCAAATTTTCATTTGAATTAATTATTTTTTTGATGAAAAGTTAAATTTGAATATCAGATAACATTATTTTTTCACATCCATATATGTATTCGAAGGCAAATGTTTACTTGTGGCTAAAACTTTTTCACAAACAAAATATAAAGCACTCGTAGATAAACATAATACATACCCCGCAAAAACGTAAACGCTAAATTCACCCTTAATTTATGCCTGTATTTTATTTTAAAAAAATACTCATATTTATTTAGCCACTGTTTGTTTATTTGTCTGGCTTTAAAAAAAATAAATAGGAACGCCGATTTCTATTAAACGGTAGCGTCGGTGCGATCGGAATACTTCGACCACTCGACCAAAGGTCGTGCAATTTTAAATCCCTGAATCGGCCCATTTGTACATTTATACATTTAAATTCCATGTTAAACATTTATTTTATTTTTAAAGCCGCGCCTGTGTTACAAGGCACCCTCTAGCCCCTCCCCTTAAAATATTACACAATGCCCCCCGGGGACGTTAAAGCAAACAGCTACCATTAAAAAAGGTTCAATGTTTAAAAATGTGTTGTTGTTTCCTGGGCCTTTCTTTGTACCGGGCCAAACATCTGTTGGCAAAGAGATAAAACCAAAAAATCCACGAAAAAAGCATGTGCGATAAGTCCACCGTGGAAAATTTAATTAGATTTAGGGTTTTATGATTGTGGCCCCGCGGTAACAATGTTAACGCGCGCGTATTTGCGTAAATGGGGTCTGACGCACAAGTGCGTGTCCCGTCCTTTGTGTGTTTTTCGGGGAATGGCGAGAGTCGCCGGTCCCGCAAACGTTAAATACCCCAGACGTGACAATGTTTGCCAGGGATTTTTTTTACGGCGCGGGATTTATTTTAAAGACTCTTTATTTATTTTATTTTATTTTCATACCCTTATATACTGTTGAAGGTCGTTGCTTGAAAAATAGCTTACGGTGTTACCTAAATTGAAAATAACAATAATAAAACGACGGAAATTTTAATTAAAACATATAGATTTTTATTCAGGACATGCGTTTTACATTAAATTTCTTTATTAAAAATACACAAAAAATGTATTTTACTAAAAAAACTTTTATTTAATTTATACTTGAAAAAGTTCGTTTTATATCAATAGAGAAGAGTGTGACCGTATCAGATAAGTATAATATAAATAAGTGTTATGGCTTGTAGGTAACGTGCATATTATTTCGATAATGTTAATTAAACGCGAATCATGGAATTCTTTATAACAATAACCAGGGGGTGTGTAAATAGAAGCGACCCTTTTTCTCCACATGTTTTATAAAATAATGTATGTAGATAGTTTAGCGCGTTGGAATTAATTATTTAATTAATTTAATGCTATATATTCTTTGTTAAATAAATAATTATAAAATAAATAATATAAATATTAATCCAACTTAAATATTTATTAAAAAATTACCATTTTCGTGGTTTGACACTGGGAGAAATGATAGTTTGAGAGACTCATTCCTCTCGCATCTTTAGAAACTTTATCGAATCTTTTTATGGGATAATGGCGCTTTGGAATCTTTCTGTTATCACATCCATTTATCATAGGCAAATAAATAAAAAAGAGTGTTTCACTGACAATATAAGTGTTAATCTCATTTTGGGTTTATTGGTTTTATTGATGAAATAATTAGGGTTTACAGACTGTGGTAAAACTGTTTCTTAACTTTTTCGAAATCGATTAAGAACTCGTCACTGTAGTTTTCCATAAAAGAATCACTGTAGTTTTTCCAGAAAAGAATTTATACAAAAGCTCTAAAAATCAACACATGTTAATCCTGGTTTAGAAAGTTAAAATTGAGTAAAAGGAACCTAAAGGACCTTTCTAGAAACGTATGACGGTCGGGTTTTAATGAAGATAAATTACAATCTCTGGTGGTTTCCGTTCTTTATCAAACTATACACGAATTAAGCTAAAAACTTAAATCTTTCCTATGCAAAATGCAGTTGTATTTGTATTGGATTCAGATTTACAAAAGATAAATGAACTTATTATTACGAGCTATTATAAACTACCCTTAGCTAAATAATATTTAAATAATAATACTTCAATATATTAAAAATAATTTATATATCAATTATCTTGATGAATTTTCTCCAGCTTTTTAATAATTATCTCAGCTAATACAAACTTAGACAATTTATTACTACCCATACTAAAAAATAAATCATCAATTATATGAAATTAATTATAATAGTATCTACTTTATATTATATAGTTATTGAACTATGCTTATTTATTTCATATGGATTTCGAAAGCATGATGAGGATTAAAATATGCCAAAATAAATTATCTAAATATCCGAACTTAAATTTTTATAAATTACATATAATATATAGGATTGTGTCTAGCTAAGAAATGGATGAACATAAAGATCTAAGTGATTATGATCTTTCAATTAAAAAATATATATGAAAATTTTATTTAAGATTGATTGCCATTTTATAATTTAATTTAATCTTATATTACATAATTAATATTTAATAAATAAGTCTTCTTTATATTTATGTATATGGCTTCAGATTTTTTCCATATATAAGGTCATGTAATATGCAAATGATTTATCTAACATGTTATTTTACGTATACGACTACTGTAATGCTGTGATTTATCATAACTCCCATGATAATTGTTGATGATAATAAATTTAATTTAATGGGTACTAAAATTTAAATCACACATACGCGAATAACTTTCAACAATCGTGATTATGATTAATATTTTTTTTATTATTTGCAAATAATGTGATATGCATGTCGTTGTGCTTTTTGATTTTACAGTTGAGATTATAATGAACAAAAATATTTTTTTAGTGTACGACATATGAAAAAATGCTGTAATAAAATTTGCCCTGTGGTAAAACGGGAATGGCGCGCAATTTGAAAATCCCGCTCGTAAAGCAATAACATTAAAACAAAAACGTTAATGTCACGACATAAGGACGAGGGCACGGGACCCTGGGCCTAAAATACGAATGCGCAAACCTCCGGGAACAAATGGAAATGAACGACAGGTATTTTTGCTATTATCCGATAGCAAATTTTTTGCACAGTGTTTACACAGTAAGCCGGCAAATGGCTCGTGAATGCCATTATCCGATGTTAAATCAGACTTTTATTACATTAGCCTCCGGTATGTGGGTATTTCCCCTTCGCTCTTGGTAGACTCGTGTTTATTTGTCCCTTTCACTCATGCTACTCTCGTGGGGACGGAAATGCGGTTTTATATTTAAAACATTTTAATCTGGAAATGAAGTATGATCGTTTTTGTATGATCAGCGGTTCCGTGATTAACATGGACGACGGATTATTATGCCAGATAGACGAAATATTATGTCCAAAATATAAAAGCTTCACTATTAAAATAAATATATGTATAAAAAAAATTACGATTATCGTTTAATAATGAAAAAAATATTAGTTAAAATGTTTGAAAATATTTTTACGTCTATATGCCAGCCTCGTTCGCCTCTCAAGCAGTCGTCCGTTCATCCACCCTCTTATCAAGTCATCATTCTAATGCTTTTTTCGTGTAACGAATTTATAAGAATGAATGCAAAATTTCGTGAAAAATTAAATTGGGGAAAGCCTCGACCGCAAACTTTGCGGCACTGCATTAAACAGCGATTCCCCGAAGAAGAGTGAATGCTTAATCCTCGCAGATCTTCCCCGCAGTCTCCCTTAAATATAAATTAAATCTCGGCGGAATTAGTCTAATTTCCCGAAATTCCGGGGGTAAATGCTTCGGCGTCGTGAAAAATTGTTTGGGCGCCGCGATTTAATTCTCATCCCCGCCGATATAGCGCGCTCAATAAGGGATGAGAATTGGGTAATTGTGCAGGGTAGAGGATTGACATTAAATGAAATATACAAAGTTTAGGCATAATTATATATGCAAACATATTATTTTAATTTTGCTTATATCCATCTAAATAATTTTTAATCTGAAAATTAATTTATGTTATTTATATATAAGCCAAATTTCAAGAATTTTAAAGTGAACAAAAATATGTTAATATATGAGTGTATTCAATTTAGAAAAATACATGAATAAATTTATAATAGGAGTGTGTATTTATATACAGAATAATTAATTCCATTTACGCGGCTAAAAAATATGTTACGAATTGTCTTGTCATGCTATAATTTTTTATAGATTTTTTAATTAAACACCGTGCTAAAAAACCTTTGTAAAATATTGAAATCTTAAATTATATATAAATTATCTGACAGAAACTTTGAAAAATATTTTTAATGCCATTTTCAAATAACACTGTTTATAAAATTATATCGTTATCATTATACGTTTCACTAAAAATGTGATAGAAATCAAATAAAAGTTAAAGATTAGTTGAAAAAAACCGTGATATGATAGGAAAAAAAACAATATTGTGATATAGAAAATCGTGTAAAGAGATAATAATGAAAATCCAATAAATAAATTATGCATACATCCATATTTTACTATATAAAATAATAATAACGAAATGTCTATTGTGTCTTTTAATCTATTGAAGCTTTTTGTTTTAACTTTCCTGTTTTGTTGAATTTCTTATTATTAGGAAAACCATTATGCACTGTTTTTATTTTGTGTTTACTTGATATCCAGCTATAAAAATCATCAAGTCCCGTTTGTTTTTTATAAGCAGGTTTAGGGTTGAGATCATACGCAAATAAATGCCCCTAGCAAATAACAAGCCTTTGTAAATTAAAACAGCTGTTATTTGATAAACTTCGAAACTTATTTTTACTTTTTTAGCTATTGTTCATTTGGCTATTGTGTTATGAAATTATTTATTTTTGCATAAATGGTATTTTGAGTCAATACCAGGACGGAAGAACGTAAGAACATTTTGTTTCTGGAAATAATGTTAAAACAAATATATTTTTATATAAAAAATAACTTTTTTTTGTTATTTTGAAACTGTGTAAAATGGGTTGAGAGTGTATTTTTACTTTATATAAATAACCATTCGTAAATAGAATTTTATTTTATTTATTTCTTTAATGACAGACGAATGTCATGACGGAAAAAAATCCGAGGCGCCACTTAACCAGATGAAGATTTGATAAAAAATTGTTACAAATAATGTTAGAATTCACAGATTTCATTGACCTAACCGAGTACTATCTACGATCAGTGTTTACTTAAATTATTATAACTTTTTAACTATTTAAAAATAATTTTATATTTATTTGACGATGGATAAATATCGGTAATTGATTGCAATACGTCAATTATTCATAAAAATATTTAAATATTAGATATATACATATATTTTCACGTAATAATGCCTAATTAATGATTTTGCAATTTTGTATGTGTCGAAATACAGGTTGTCCAGATACACAATTCAAATGATTAATATTTTAGTTTTTATTCACATATAATTAATATTTTAAATGCAATCTATCATGAATAAAAAGTATGACTATTTCCACTGTTCAAAATTATTACCGTTATGGTCAATACACTGCTGATAACGGTTTACAAACTTCGACAAACATTTTATTGTATATTGTGGTTCGTTGTTGCTCAATTGCGGCTTTTAATTCTTTCAGTGTCGTCGGTTTTCTGGCGTAAACTTTATCTTTAAGTTAACCTCGCAAGAAAAAGTCCAGTAGGGTCAGATCTGGGGAACGGGCAGGGTTTTCTATGGGACGATGTTTGGAAGATTCTCATCAAGATATGATATGAAGTTTTGTTGGGAATAAAATTCGCCATCATCAGGAAAGCTCTCCCGAATGCGTGATAAAACAGATTCTTGCAGTAAATTCAAGTAATTGGCACCAGTGTTTACATTTTTTAGGACAGCCTGTATTTATGAGCCACGCTCTATATATCAGAACGTTAAAATGCAACTGTTATCAAGACGAAAGACTTCATACTCGTTACAATAGCGCACAAAACCGTCCATCAAAACTTGGTATTTTTTCATATCAAATGCGAAAATTGCATGCGACCATTGCCTCTTGCAACTTGCAGCTTGTTGCATGCCCAGCCATAATCAATCACCCCTGTTTCAATGAAAAGCTGATTTCATTATTCGCCCAGTGATGGATGTGGGGGTCAGGGGGGGCTAGGTATGGATATAACCGGTCTCGATAGAGAAAGTAGAGCCTCCGCCTATCACGCCGCCTTCGTTAACCCTAATCAGCCGGTTGGGGTTCTGGAAGTGAAGAGTGACGGGTTCTTCCAGCCCCTGCCGGGTTTGCAAGTCGAAACAATTTGTCAGATTGGCTCACGCTAACCGCGTATTAGAACGTCACGAGCTAATGTAGCCAGAACTATAATGCAGTTCTTTATGACTAAACGACAAAACTACACGTGATGGCACGCAACGTGTTAATTCCATTAATTCGAGTTTATAACAATTTAAAAAAATAATCTAATTAAGCGTTCGCAAATTTGAGTGCAATGTGTTGCAGTGCCCAGTATGCATAAGCGAGTTATGAATAGTTTGTTTGAAAAATTATATTATAAATTGTAAAGTTTTCAAGAAAAGAATACTGAAGAAAAATTGCGTCAACATGACACCACAAAATTACAGTCGTTAGAAAAGTTTTCAGCTGCACGTTAAAAATCCATTAGGTATTTAAATCTAAAATTGAAAATGAAACCTAAACGATTTCTTTCGCCGAAAAAGAAAACTAATTATAAACTACAATAATAATGAAAGCGGGTCGATTACTACGTATATAAATATTTTTTTTATTAAATATTTCATATTATATTGCCTTTCATTGTACCCCGCCAGAGTATTATTAATTTTGATTAAGTACCATAATAACAGTAATAAGTTACGCGAATAATTTCCCCCGCAGTTTTTTCCAGCGCCATTTCTGAAAATCGCCAATCAAAGAATTATTGCGATATTTTATAGCCACGTGGCGTGTTTGCAAATGATTTATTTTAACGCAAAAATATTTAACTTTAGCTTTATTATAATAATAAGAGAAATGTATACGTTAAATATCGGCGAAAATAAATGTAGTGTTTGACGTAATCCAAGAAAAGTAAATAAGTACCTAAATAAAAAGTTATTTCATGATTCATGTATTTTTAAACTCTCGTCAAAAATATCTTCTCTCTGCTAATAAGCCACTTAAGAAAAAAAAATATTTTTAATGTACTCGTAGCTAATTCGAGATTTTTAGGGCATGATGTTACACAAAGATTAAAAATTAATATGTTTTGAGTATATACATATTTAATAATATTAATATTAAAGATCATTCAACCGATACCATTAATAATTTAATTTCTTTTAAAAATCATTCATCGATTTATTTATCTGATTCTGAACAAACACTGATAATTTTATCTCATATATATTTATAATTATTTAATAATATTTTATAAATTAATATTAATAAATATTTAATTATTCAACTCAATTCCGTTTCTAGGTTATCTTGTTTTTCTCTTTTCCGGCATAAGATAATCCTCGAAAGCAACAAAAATATATTTCAGTCGGATTAAGTTTTTTTCCCGCGATTAACCACTTGGCCTAGTAATAAATAGCCATAAGTCCCTAGACGCCGGGATAGGTCGATGAAAGTTTTTCCTCGGCATATAATAACTCTTGATGGCCGTAAAAAAATTACATCTTGATGTAACATAGCCACTTTTTACATTGGGTCAGCGGGAAAACTGTTGAACAGACACGGTGGAGGAAAGCCACCGCCGCGAAGATAATAAAAACTTTCGGTGCGGGGGAGAATTTTCCACCCCCGTCCCACACCCGGAAATGGGACGGTCTTAGAAAAAAATGAATGAATGAAAGAAAGAAAAGTTTCTGTAATAAAACGAAAGCCTACTCGTGTAAACTGAAAAAAAAATGCCGGCGGAAGATCTCGCCGGAGCTCTTGCTGTTCCAAATGCCAAATTAGTCACAGTCGAGTCTCTAGTTTATTTATACGTGCGACTTAGGCGAAAAAAAGTTTTCACAGTGTGCCAAAGTTTTTTTGAAGTTTTTCGTTTTAATTACCACTAGTACAATGATATCCCTTATAATGGAAAATGTTTCTGTCGTTTTCATTTATTTTCAGTATTTTTTTTCCTGGATCGGGGATAATGGTATTGTTTATTTCCTTGAATGTATTTAATTGGTATGGCTCGACAATATCAGATTCTTTTTAATTGAACAAATCCAATTTACTATTCAATCAGTCATTTGTTGTTTTACGGATGTAGATATGTATATAAAAGAGATTTCAACAATAAATTCAGAATGAAAAAAAATATGAAAAATATTGTTTTTCTTTGAATAACATGCACGACAGAGATTCCCAATCTTTTTATAACGCTGGCGCAAATGTTCTTTATTTTAAAAATACATTTTGTAATATATTTTAATATTCACTAATGAATTATACTTATTTATTATAATGGGCAAAATAGTGCAATATTTGGTACTGAATTACATTTACTAATGTATCATAATTATCAATAAACAATCATCGAGGTTAGCATAATAAGTTTTGATCAGATTTTTTATTCTTTAATATACATAGTGCCAATTAACAGTTTGCACAGATATATAGTACCAAAACAGGTATTGATATCGGTACCTTTTTAAAAAATAATAGCAATTTTTAGGATCAACTAAATTCCAAGAGTTTTCAATATGATATGATATTTAAAATCTAAAATATCTTAAATTGTCGATGTTTATTCACGAATAGGTCCTGCTATAGTTGAAACAGTATCATCAATGTCTACTGATGTGGTAAAATGATTAACAAACAAGTCTACTGTTCCAAAAATTTAAGATGAGTAATAAATAATGTTATGTCCAAATTATTTTCATCACTAACTTTTTTCATCCTTGGAAAGTGAATTTTTCATCAAGTTATTAATCTAAAATAGTATTATGGCTTTGGATGCTATTATAGAGCTAATCGTTTCAGCTAAATGTTGTTTTCCCTAAAGACTCAGGTTTAAACAGCATTGTTTACGTATATCAGTTAATAAAATTTTAGGTTTAATTATTATGTAACCTTTGAGCTTTTGAATTGTGTATCTCTATCTTTATTATACTATCGTGTATCTGTATGCCAGATAGGGTCAACTTGAAAAAATTGTCTTTTTCTACAAGAGCTTTAAACAATCTTCCAACAGCGCGTTGGAGTTATTTAAATTAGTGCTATCTATCTTTCGTTGAATTAATTATTATAAAAAAAATAATTCAACTGAAATAATATTAAAATTAACCAGTGTCGTGCCTTGAGTGGGAATATTAATGTGAGAGACTTATTTACCTTAGATCTTGAGAATCTTTAAAAAAAATTAGAATCTATATATAAGTTAATAGCTCTTTGTAATCTTTCTGTTATGCCACACATCCTGTATAAATAAATATTTTTTAACAACTACAAAGAATAATTATTTGTGACATAATGATTTTTGTTGTATAACGCAGTGATAAAACATAAAGTTCGTAAAGGATTCATCTTATTTTACGATGAGAAATGATTTTTGCAGCCGACCATTAGTAATTATTGCTGATAACTAGTGCATACTAATTTATGTCGAGTATTTTTAAAAATTATCATAAATTTACCCTCTTTATTTCCTTGCATTGATAGTAACTTTAATAGTTTTTATTTCGCAATGAATACCATTCTAATCATTACTGCTAATTTTGCTGTATCTGATATATCTTTTGACTCGTATAATTGTAATAAGAAATATTCATCATCATCATCATAGGCCGTAACAGCCCTATTGTAGAGCCTTGGCCTCATCTAACACCCTTCAACATTTTATCCGGTCTGCCGGTATATCGTTCCATCTTCCGGTAAGTTTCAATGATGCATCATCCCTCTATATACAGTCAAACTACCTCTGTCTTGGTCTTCTTTTCCTCTGGGGACAGGAAGCCATGTTAACCATAAGCCTTTTTATCGGTTGACTATCCCGCATCCTTGACACGTGACCGGCACACCGGAGTCTGGGCACTCTGAAGATAGTTGTGACCTGTATCCATAGACGATAGCTCCTTGTTGCTTCGAATACAACATTCGCCGTCGTCGAATACGGCTCTAAATATCTGTCTCAACATTCAGACTCGTATGTTAGGACGGGCCTGATGAGCCACATGTAGAGTTTGACTCTGAGTTTGAGTCTCGACCGAATAAGAAGTATTTACATTCTTCCAAATATTTTTTTAGCTGACTCAAAAATATGTTAAAATCGATAGGATTCTTCTTGTTTACATGTATTTTTTTATAAATTGTTTTTAAAACGTTGCCGCAGGTGCTAGCACACGATTGAGAACCCCTGATGTACGATATGTCAATGCGACCTAAATATAACATATCCCGTGGATCTATATATCAATCCTGCGGTATTCCCACATGCACCACACCC